>JAXCGZ010006133.1:15000-25000 GCA_037179515.1 Halocaridina rubra
TTCTAACAAAAGTCTTCCTTGAATGCTTAGATAGTTGTGCACCCATTGTAACAAGAAAAATAACCCGCCCCTCAGTCCCCTGGCTAACTAATGACATCAAAGAGGCAATGCAAATCAGCAATCAAATACAAAAAGAGCTAAAAATTAATAGATATGATATGACTCTCTGAGAACGTTATAAAACAGAGAAGAAACGTGTCAGATCTCTCATCACTGTAAGTAAAAAAGACTTTTACAAAAAACAACTTAATGACTCTAGACATGATACAGCAGCAACATGGAAAGTGATAAGAAGCATGATACCAAATGAAAAGAGTACCTCAGAAAGTTATGAAAATATTATGGGGTTGAAAGACAAAGCGGAAAACTTTAATAGCTATTTTCCTAACGTTAGCAAAAATACCTATGGGAAAACAAGAAAACATCAACTCAGTGAATATGAGTAATTGTTTAAATGACAAGTCCTCCAATGTAAACACAAGAGAGTACTTCAAGATAAATCCTATCGATTTTACTACCCTAATTCTTACCATAAAGAGCCTAAGAAACTCTGGCTCTTATGGTCCAGATGGTATACCAATTTAGTTCATCAAAGATGCTCTACCCATGATTGTATCTTATATTCTAACTATTATGAACTCTTCCATTGTTACTAAAAAGTTTCCTGACTCATGGGAAATATCACATGTAATACCTCTGCATAAAAAGGGGGACAGAGATAATATGACAAACTATCGTCCCATTTCCCTGCTACCCATTTTCTCTAAAATATTAGAAAAAAATGTTGCATGCCAACTTATGTCATATTTAGAGTCAAATAGACTATTATCTATTAACCAACATGGTTTCAGACCGAAACTCTCGACGGAAACTGCGCTGCTCAAAGTTGCGAATAGTATCTATAATAATATAGATTTGAAAAAAAAATATCTCTGCTTGTATTATTTGACTTATCAAAAGCCTTCGACAGTGTAAAGCTTGAAATTCTTTCAAGTAAATGTACTAACCTAAATATCGATCCGAGCTGGTTTAACGAGTATCTGTCTAATCGTAAAGAGTCTATACGTCTTAACAACATTATCTCTATGCCAAAAAATGTATCATTTGGTGTTCCACAGGGATCATTACTTGGTCCTATCCTCTTCTCCATCTACGTAAATGATCTATCTTCATTCATTTCTGTCTAGTCGTACGATATGCAGATGACACTCAACTACTCATTAGTGGTGATATCAATAATCTCCCAGAGCTAACTTTAAGAGCAGAAAACACTCTGTCAAAAATTAAAACCTATTTTCAAGAAATTGGGCTGTTGATTAACGAAAGTAAAACACAATGCATGTTTATTGGTTCAAGGTTCCACATAGCACAAATTCCAGAAAACACAACAATTAATTTTTGCGACAATATTATCAAACCTAGCAAAACAGTAAAAAACCTAGGAATTCACTTTGATAACTACATGTTGTTTGATTCCCACATAGACAAAGTATGCAAAAAGGTTACAGGAACATTAATGTACTTATCACGTATAAAAGACAATTTTGAGACTACCACTCGAATAACTGTTGTTGAATCTCTAGCCCTAAGTCACATTAATTACTGCACACCTGTTTGGGGAGCTACCACTAAGACTCAGATAAACAGAATACAGAAGCTTATTAATTTTGCAGCTCGAGTTGCCCAGGGAGGAGTAAGAAAAATATGACCACATCACACCAGCTCTCAATAAACTTGGTGGCTGCGGGCAGAAAATAAGGTCGCTTATGCTATTTATGTTTTTGTGTTCAAAATTTTGGACCATCATTATCCTAGCTGGCTATTTGATTTAAAAACAATCAGGGATATAAGGGGAACCAACTCTAGACAGAGAGTTGAGCTCTTTATTCACAGAACAAACACAGAAGCAGGTTCAAAGATGATAACTATCAAAGGGCCAACACTCTGGAACAGTATTCCAGAGCATCTTAAAAATGCAGCCTCCTTCACAGCTTTCAAAGGCAAACTATATAGTTTTCTTTTGGACAGATAGTTGCTGCTCATTAAGAACTAATTATTCTCTTTGTAATGAATACAAATATGTATATAGTGTTATTATTACTACTTTACTATTAACATTATTGTTAGCATTTTTATTACAGCATTACTATTTTCTATGAAAGCTACATTTAATGTATTACCTTATAAATTAATTTTACTTTATTATTAACATTATTGTTAATATTTTTATTACAGTATTATTATTTTCTAGGAAACCATTATTTAATTTAATCAGTATGTATTACCCTCTTACTTATTAGTTCAGTTATATATCTACTTATAAGTTACTTTTAGTTTGTATAAGAAGAACCATTGTACAAATGGAAATAAATGTTTGTTTGTTTGTTTGTTTGTTTCCAGCATCTTGGAATCTCCCCTGATTCCAGTGACTTTTTAAATATGATACTTAGTGCGACTGATATTGAGTTTGCGCATTTTTTAAGTACATGAGGGGATATGTCATCAGGATTTGTAGCTTTATGAACATCTAACTCCATCAGCGCTTTGCATACCTCTGTGGCTGTAAGGTTGATATTCTCTAATACCGGCCCTTGAGCTTCTATCTCTGCAATCTGAGAGGGTGGGGTATTTTCTACTGTAAATACTGACTGAAACTTCTTGTTCAATTCTTTGCAGATCTCTTCATCCGTCTCAGTGATGCTTCCATCCTCTCTCTTTAGCCTCAAAACCTGTTCTTTTACCTTCAGTTTTTCTCTGATAAAGCTGTGGAAAACCTTGGGATTTTCTTTAACCTTCCTGGTGATGTCCCTCTCATAGTCTCTCTCTGCCTCTCTCCTTTTACTTAGGTAGTAATTTCTTGCTCTTTTGTAGGTTTGCCAGGTATTTATGTTTTTTCTCCTCCTATGCCTTTTCCAGCATTTGTCTCTCCACTCCTTAGCTCTTTTACACTCATTATCGAACCATTTCTCTCTGGCATGAATTACACCTACTTTGGTGAAAGGTATGCAGCAATCTACTATCTTCCCATATTTCTCACAAAAGACGTCATACATTTCTTGTACAGATTTGTTGTAAAATAAGGTTCTCCAGTCAATAACTGCAAAAAGCTCATTCATTTTGATGTAATCTCCTTTCGGATAGTTCCTCCTCTTGTCCTCAGTGCCTCTACTCTCAGGCAGAATATCTTCAATGATATACTCCATCAACAACACACAGTGGCCACTTTTTCCAATTGGTGGTTCATACTCAAATTTTTCAATATCCAACACATTATCTGTTAATACTAGATCAAGTAGTGATGGCTCATCCCCACCCCTGGCCCTCATTGGTTCCATTACATGTTGGTGTAGGAAATTCCCTTGTACACAATCTAGGAATCTTGGCCCAAATGAGTCCTCACCACTGTGTGGATCAATATTTATCCAATCTATCTCTTTATGATTAAAATCTCCCATAATCAAAATCCTACATTTTCTCTCCCGTGCCATGTTAAAAACTGAGTTTTTTATTTCAATAGTACCTATATGACTTTCCTCATAAACCTCTAGCCTATTCTGGTTCCTTGGTTGGTTATATACAACAGTTATTATAATGCTCTCTGACCCAGTATTTATGCGAGCAACAAGAAATTCCTTGAACTCACTTTCTATAGCCAAGTTCATTTCTTCAACTTGAATCCTTTCACTTATGAGCAGTGCTATCCCTCCACCAGTCCTCTCAGATCTTTCAATCCTTAATATTCTGAAGCCCTTAGGAAAAACTGTGACACTGTTTATATCCTCACTCAACTTAGTCTCTGTAATTGCTACTATATCTGCCTTACTGTTGTGAATCCTATCTTTTAATTCTACTGCCTTACCAGCTAATCCATCAGCATTTGTGTATAACAATCTCAATGAGGCCCCATCCCCTGATCTTCTGTCATTATCTTTTTTATCTCCCCTTTGTCTGGAAGAACTCTGAAATGAAAATTTTTCTTTTCTTCATTTCTTTCCTCATTAAACCTTCTTGCCTCTTGCAACAAGTTTTTTATCTTTCCCATCTCTTCCTGTGTTCCGTATTGTCTAATGAACACTTCTTTGAATTCTTGAAGGTCTTTTAGACTTTTTTCTCAACAATATAGTCCACATGTTTCCCCTCTCTCAAAGGTTACTTTTGTTGGTCTCGGCTTTCCTTCCCTCGAATATTTGCCTAGTTGGTGAATGTTTACAATATCCTCAGGACCACAAACTACTCCAAGCTTTCTTATCAGGTCTACAACCCTAGCTTTATTTTCTTCAGGTCTCCTCTGTCATGTTGGCTCCTGGGATTCGCTTATGCCTGAGACTACCACTGTCTTCTCTTTATCAAGGGCCTGTTTAATCAGTGGTTTTGCCCTTTCCATCACAACATCTTTCATTTTTTTCGATTACTGTCTCTTTATAGTCAACTGTTTGCATGTTTTCCAGTGGCACCACCTTTAAAGCCTCTTTTATTGCGACATTCCCCTTTAGTGCATCAGCAAAGGAAGTTTTCATGGCATCATGTTCCATATTCAGCTCCTTGAACTCTTTTCTAAACTGTTCAATGTTCTCCTTAATTTGGCCATTCCAAGCTGCACTCTCGTCTCTCTCAGAAGAGAGCAGTGAACTAACATCTAATTCATTTAGGTTGTCATTCAGCTGTGTGTGTGTGTGTGTGATTACCTAATTGTGATTACCTAATTGTGTTTACGGGAAAGAGCCCAAAACTCGTATCTTCCCGTCTCCTGATCGCTTCCATTTTAGACTTAGTGATACTTATCGTACCTGTCCTTAAAACTATGGATTGAGATAACATTTACTACCTCCTCGCTTAGCGAATTCCAATTATCAACTACTCTTACACTGAAAAAGTATTTCCTTACATCCTGCAAAGAAGTTTTCTTACGAAGCTTCAAACTATGACCTCTAGTTCTAGAGCCAGCCATATCGAAATATCGATCCCTATCCACTCTATCATAACCATGAAGGAATTTAAAGACTGTCACCATATCCCCCCTTACTCTTCTAGCTTCAAGTGATGGTAAGTCTAATTCCCTCAGCCTCTCATCATAACTGAGATTGCGTATTTCTGGCACCAGTTTCGTGGCATGTCTTTGAACTTTTTCAAGCTTAGCTATGTGCTTTTTCAAGTGCGGATTCCAAAAGGGGGCTGCATATTCGAGTTTTGGCCTCACATAGGTTACATAAATATTTCTGAACATTTCCTTGTCCATGTGCCTGAAGGCTACCCTTATATTTGATAAGAATGCATATGCTGCCCTTACTATGCCATTTATATGTATTTCAGGAGACAAATCTGCCAGTATGTTTACTCCTAGGTCTCTCTCATTTTCTGTCTCTTGAAGTTGTACTCCAGCCACCGAGTAGTCAAGCTTGGGCCTTCTTGCACTTGTACCCATTCTCATTACCTTACATTTTGAAGTATTGAATTTCATTAGCCACTTTTCTGACCACTCATGCAGATTGTTTAGATCCTCCTGAAGTTCTCTACCATTGTTCTCGTTTTTTACTTTCTTCACAATCTTTGCATCATCTGCAAACATATTCATGAATGAATTTACAGACTCTGGTAGGTCATTTACATATACAAGGAACAAAAGTGGCCCTAAAACTGAACCCTGTGGAACTCCACTACTAACTCTTCTCCATTCAGACACTGAGTGTCTTACTCTAACCCTCTGTTCCCTTCCGTCTAAGTAAGTTTTTATCCATTCCAAAACATTTCCACCTATTCTAGCCATTGAGTGCAGCTTCCTAATAAGTCTCCCATGTGGAGCAGTGTCAAACGCTTTCTGGAAGTCTAGGAATATGCAATCTGCCCAGCCCTCTCTTTCCTGTAAGATTTGGCTTACCTCATCATAAAATTCTAATAAGTTTGTTACTGTTGATCTACCTTCTCTGAAGCCATGTTGCCTCACTGACAAAAAGTTGAAGGATTCCAAGTGAAGAGAGATATGTTTCCTTAGTAGTTTCTCCATAAGTTTGCAAACTATGCTGGTCAAGGAAACTGGTCTATAGTTCAGAGCCGTATCCCTCCTTCCCTTTTGAAGATAGGTATCACATTTGCTTGTTACCAGCATCTTGGAATCTCCCCCGACTCCAGTGACTCCTTAAATATGATACTTAGTGCCACTGATATTGTGTTTGCGCATTTTTTAAGCACATGAGGGGATATGTTATCAGGACCTGTAGCTTTATGAACATCTAAATCCATCAGCGCTTTGCATACCTCTGTGGCTGTAAGGTTGATGTTCTCTAATACCGGCCCTTGAGCTTCTATCACTGCAATCTGAGGGGGTGGGGTATTTTCTACTGTAAATACTGACTGAAACTCCTTGTTCAATTCTTTGCAGATCTCTTCATCCGTCTCAGTGATGCTTCCATCCGCTCTCTTTAGCCTTAAAACCTGTTCTTTTACCATCAGTTTTCCTCTGATAAAGCTGTGGAAAAGCTTGGGATTTTCTTTAGCCTTGCTGGTGATGTCCCTCTCATAATCTCTCTCTGCCTCTCTCCTTTTACTTAGGTAGTCATTTCTTGCTCTTTTGTAGGTTTGCCAGGCATTTATGTTTTTTCTCCTCCTATGCCTTTTCCAGCATTTGTCTCTCCACTCCTTAGCTCTTTTACACCCATTATCGAACCATTTCTCTCTGGCATGAATTACACCTACTTTGGTGACAGGTATGCAGCAATCTACTATCTTCCCATATTTCTCACAAAAGATATCATACATTTCTTGTACAGATTTGTTGTAAAATAAGGTTCTCCAGTCAATAACTGCAAAAAGCTCATTCATTTTGAGTAATCTCCTTTCGGATAGTTCCTCCTCATGTCCTCAGTGCCTCTACTCTCAGGAAGAATTTCTTCAATGATATACTCCATCAACAACACACAGTGGTCACTCTTTCCAATTGGTGGTTCATACTCAATATTTTCAATATCCAACACATTATCTGTGAACACTAGATCAAGTAGTGATGGCTCATCCCCACCCCTGGCCCTTGTTGGTTCCATTACATGTTGGTGTAGGAAATTCCCTTGTACGCAATCTAGGAATCTTGCCCCGAATGAGTCCTCACCACTGTGTGGGTCAAGATTTATCCAATCTATCTCTTTATGATTAAAGTCTCCCATAATCAAAATCCTACATTTATTCTCCCGTGCCATGTTAACAACTGAGTTTATGACTTCAATAGTACCTATATGACTTTCCTCATAAATTTCAAGCCTATTTTGGTTCCTTGGTGGGTTGTATACAACAGTTATTATAATGCTCTCTGACCCAGTATTTAAGCGAGCAACAAGAAATTCCCTGAACACACTTTCTATAGCCAAGTTTATTTCTTCAACTTGAATCCTCTCACTTATGAGCAGTGCTATCCCTCCACCAGTCCTCTCAGATCTTTCAACCCTTAATATTCTGAAGCCCTTAGGAAAAACTGTGACACTGTTTATGTCCTCACTCAACTTAGTCTCTGTTATTGCTACTATATCTGCCTTACTGTTGTGAATCCTATCTTTTAATTCTACTGCCTTACCAGCTAATCCATCAGCATTTGTGTATAACAGTCTTAATGAGGCCCCATCCCCTGTGTGTGATTACCTAATTGTGATTACCTAATTGTGTTTACGGGAAAGAGCCCAAAGCTCGTATCTTCCCGTCTCCTGATCGGTTCCATTTTTAGACTTAGTGATACTTATCGTACCTGTCCTTAAAACTATGGATTAAGATAGCATTAACTACCTCCTCGCTTAGCTAATTCTAATTATCAACTACTCTTACACTGAAAAAGTATTTCCTTACATCCTGCAAACAAGTTTTCTTACGAAGCTTCAAACTATGACCTCTAGTTCTAGAGCCAGCCATATCGAAATATCGATCCCTATCCACTCTATCATAACCATGAAGGAATTTAAAGACTGTCACCATATCCCCCCTTACTCTTCTAGCTTCGAGTGATGGCAAGTCTAATTCCCTCAGCCTCTCATCATAACTGAGATTGCGTATTTCTGGCACCAGTTTCGTGGCATGTCTTTGAACTTTTTCAAGCTTAGCTATGTGCTTTTTCAAGTGCGGATTCCAAAAGGGGGCTGCATATTCGAGATTTGGCCTCACATAGGTTACATAAATATTTCTGAACATTTCCTTGTCCATGTGCCTGAAGGCTACCCTTACATTTGATAAGAATGCATATGCTGCCCTTACTGCGCCATTTATATGTATTTCTGGAGACAAATCTGCCAGTATGTTTACTCCTAGATCTCTCTCATTTTCTGTCTCTTGAAGTTGTACTCCAGCCACCGAGTAGTCAAGCTTGGGCCTTCTTGCACTTGTACCCATTCTCATTACCTTACATTTTGAGGTATTGAATTTCATTAGCCACTTTTCTGACCACTCATGCAGATTATTTAGATCCTCCTGAAGTTCTCTACCATTGTTCTCGTTTTTTACTTTCTTCACAATCTTTGCATCATCTGCAAACATATTCATGAATGAATTTACAGACTCTGGTAGGTCATTTACATATATAAGGAACAAAAGTGGCCCTAAAACTGAACCCTGTGGAACTCCACTACTAACTCTTCTCCATTCAGACACTGAGTGTCTTACTCTAACCCTCTGTTCCCTTCCTTCTAAGTAAGTTTTTATCCATTCCAAGACATTTCCACCTATTCTAGCCATTGATTGCAGCTTCCTAATAAGTCTCCCATGTGGAACAGTGTCAAACACTTTCTGGAAGTCTAGGAATATGCAATCTGCCCAGCCCTCTCTTTCCTGTAAGATTTGGCTTACCTCATCATAAAATTCTAATAAGTTTGTTACTGTTGATCTTCCTTCTCTGAAGCCATGTTGCCTCACTGACAAAAAGTTGAAGGATTCCAAGTGAAGAGAGATATGTTTCCTTAGTAGTTTCTCCATAAGTTTGCAAACTATGCTGGTCAAGGAAACTGGTCTATAGTTCAGAGCCGTATCCCTCCTTCCCTTTTTGAAGATAGGTATCACATTTGCTTGTTTCCAGCATCTTGGAATCTCCCCCGACTCCAGTGACTCCTTAAATATGATACTTAGTGCCACTGATATTGTGTTTGCGCATTTTTTAAGCACATGAGGGGATATGTCATCAGGACCTGTAGCTTTATGAACATCTAAATCCATCAGCGCTTTGCATACCTCTGTGGCTGTAAGGTTGATGTTCTCTAATACCGGCCATTGAGCTTCTATCACTGCAATCTGAGGGGGTGGGGTATTTTCTACTGTAAATACTGACTGAAACTCCTTGTTCAATTCTTTGCAGATCTCTTCGTCCGTCTCAGTGATGCTTCCATCCGCTCTCTTTAGCCTTAAAACCTGTTCTTTTACCTTCAGTTTTCCTCTGATAAAGCTGTGGAAAAGCTTGGGATTTTCTTTAGCCTTCCTGGTGATGTCCCTCTCATAATCTCTCTCTGCCTCTCTCCTTTTACTTAGGTAGTCATTTCTTGCTCTTTTGTAGGTTTGCCAGGCATTTATGTTTTTTCTCCTCCTATACCTTTTCCAGCATTTGTCTCTCCACTCCTTAGCTCTTTTACACCCATTATCGAACCATTTCTCTCTGGCATGAATTACACCTACTTTGGTGACAGGTATGCAGCAATCTACTATCTTCCCATATTTCTCACAAAAGATGTCATACATTTCTTGTACAGATTTGTTGTAAAATAAGGTTCTCCAGTCAATAACTGCAAAAAGCTCATTCATTTTGATGTAATCTCCTTTCGGATAGTTCCTCCTCATGTCCTCAGTGCCTCTACTCTCAGGAAGAATGTCTTCAATGATATACTCCATCAACAACACACAGTGGTCACTCTTTCCAATTGGTGGTTCATACTCAATATTTTCAATATCCAACACATTATCTGTGAACACTAGATCAAGTAGTGATGGCTCATCCCCACCCCTGGCTCTTGTTGGTTCCATTACATGTTGGTGTAGGAAATTCCCT
>JAXCGZ010006133.1:35000-47500 GCA_037179515.1 Halocaridina rubra
GGCGAAGAAGTGAGACAACTGAAAGGAATTCGAAGAGATGAAATAACAAACTTGAGGCCAACATCCATATTAAAAAAAGTATTCTCTAATGTGTAAATTTCTTATTAAAAGTCAATATTTACATGATGAGCTAACAATTGGATTTCCATCGACATTATTTATTCAGACTTTGTGACAGGATGTTATTGGGAAAGTTATAACGGATTAGGTCGTATTGGATGGAATACAGGAGGCCATCGTAACTCTAATTTTACTACGCTTGTTGGCATTCGTTCTACTAGCATTTTGCCTCTCATTTTCAAGAAATTGGGCTGTTAATTAACGAAAGTAAAACACAATGCATTGGTTCAAGGTTCCATATAGCACAAATTCCAGAAAACACAACAATTAATTTTTGCGACAATGTTATTACACCTAGCAAAACAGTCATAAACCTAGGAATTCACTTTGATAACTACATGTTGTTTGATTCCCACATAGATAAAGTATGTAAAAAGGTTACAGGAACATTAATGTACTTATCACGTATAAAAGACAATTTTGAGACTACCACTCAAATAACTGTTGTTGAATCTCTAGCCCTAAGTCACATTAATTACTGCACAACTGTTTGGGGAGCTACCACTAAGGCTCAGATAGAGAGAATACAGAAGCTTATTACTTTTGCAGCTCGAGTTGCCCTGGGAGGAATAAGAAAATATGACCACATTACACCAGCTCTCAATAAACTTGGTGGCTGCGGGCAGAAAACAAGGTCGCTTATGCTATTTATGTGTATGCATAGAAAATTTTGGACCATCATTATCCTAGCTGGCTATTTGATTTAAAATCAATCAGAGATATAAGGGAAACCAACACAAGACAGAGCAGTGAGCTCTTTATTCAGAGAACAAACAAAGAAGCAGTTTCAAATATAATCACTATTAAAGGGACAGCACTCTGGAACAAACTTCCAGAACATCTTAAAAATGCATCCTCCTTCACAGCTTTCAAAGGCAAACTATATAGTTTTCTTTTGGACAAATAGTTGCTGCTCACACATAAACAAAACTTAATTATTTAATGCAATTTCCCTTAACACTAACCTCTCTATATGTAAACTGATATCTACTTCTCTGTTCTCTAAGTTAAGACCTAATTATTCTCATAGTAAGGAAAACAAATATGGTAATGATGCCGATAATAACGATCCTGTATCTAGTGTTATTATTACTATATTATTAACATTATTGTCAACATTTTTATTACATCATTATTATTTTCTATGAAAGCTACATTTGATTTAACTGTATGTATTACCTTCTTACTTATTAGTTCAATTACATGTCTACTTATAAGTTACTGTTATTTTTAGAAGAATAACCATTGTACAAAAATTGCTTGTTTGTTAATGCATCGTGTGATACTGATGGTATGGTGGCACGGAAGGATCTGGCGTCAGTGCTGTCTGTGTATCTGCCGCCACCGATATGCTTCTGCTTGCCCTGTTGCTTCTCCTGTGCCTGCAATGGGTATTGACGCCGTACTAAGAAGATAGAAGGCAAAAAGAAAACTTCTGGAAGTAACAAGAAGATAGTAGGCAAAAAGAAAATTTTTGGTAATATCAAATGAACTGAAAGGGTTTATGAAATCTTTGTTGTAGGTTGCGATCTTTGGGCAGTTGTTGACAGCTTCTAAAGCATATGTGCGAAATTACACTTATGGTGTAATTTGCCACCTGTGCTAATTTGAATTCAAAGAGTGAAAGGAGTTGTTCATTTGAGACACCTCTTCATTTAGTACCAGATATGTGGCCGGGTAATCTCATAGTGAGAGAATTTTATGACACCTCACTCTGTTTAAATGTATTTCTAATACCCAATATGATATAAACACGAAAAAGAAAACTGGCCATTGTTAATGAATGATTTCAAAAGATTGGAATTCTTTTCTTAATAAAGTATACGTAACTGCAGAACTCCGCTGTGATAGTAATACTGTATTCTTGTACAGGGATCATGTCACTGGAGAGGGAAATGCATGTTCTAAATCATGTAAGTGTTCAGTATGATTTTACCATGACTCCTCGCACGAAGTGGCCTGCCAGACGACCTGGTAGTAATTTGGCGATCTAGCGGAGGAAATATTATCATTTTGCCTCTCATTTTTTAATAAAAAAAAAATCTTTCAAAATTATTGATCACGGTGTGACTATATACACTGCAATGCATATTTACCATGTGATACTTATATCAGTGTTGTTAATACAGAATTTAGGTAAATTTTCACGGTAATTGAATGTATGATATTTGATACGAATAATAATGAATTTGTTTCAGATGATTTTAATGTTGATCCAAGTGAATGCAGATTCTGATCCGTTTTAACTGAATTCATAGTAAGACCGGCTTACCAAATAAAGAGTTGTGCTTAACCATTGATACTCACATATTTATCCTCACGTTACAACACTAAGAGCTGGCTTGATGACATTGTTGCGTCATATGGTATGTGTTAAAAGCTGCTGCTGTGATCATGTCCCACTTTCATTTCCAATGCATCTGAAACTAGAGTCATTAATCAACCTCCAGCAAATTGCAGTGTCAATGTTAATAATTTTTTGGATTCGTAATGGATAACACCCCAGAACGTTTTGACTTGTCAATAGTTAGTTTTCAATCTTTTGATCATCTGTCATAATGATGCACTTTTATGTAGGGGAAATTTGTTTAAATCATAGCTCTCACAACTCCCTTCTTGGAAAAGCAGCGTAAAGCATTGCCAGATTGGAATAGGTGGCGCAAGACTTTACATCGTGTGTTCTTGAAAAACTTATTGTTTGGGAAGGGTAAATATAGATAAGGCATATAATATGTAGAAACGGAAAGAAGGCGAATATGTTTTAAAACCCGCCAAAGTACTTGCAAAAATGTATGAAGCTACCTATCCAAATCCAAGCTTTGTTAATTATTATTTTATTATTAAAAATGTTTCTGACATTTGGAAGGATATTAAAAAAGAGATAAAAGTGGCCCTAAATTAGCATATACATTTAAAATTGATGTTGACACTAACACTGATGACACTGTGTAATCTTTTAGGATGAAATATGAAATTATTCATGATAACCGTAATTATCAGTCACCAACAGGAAATTTTAAGCATTTGTTAGCTTTCATATTGACAGTTATACCAGATGTATAATCATCTAAGCCAAGATAAATTTCCAGCGAAACTCTTAACGTCATTCATCTTCCATTGTTTTCTTCCCAACCAAATGATAAAAATTGACGAATAAGATCTATAGTTAAAACCTATTGGGTGATCTTACTACATTTCATAATTATCGTCTAATTATGATAACATCAGTTTTCTATAATTGTTTGAATATTGTTTGCTTCCTTCTGTTAATGATTCGCTTATTTTGGATTCTAAACGCTTTGAATTTAGCAAAGAACCTCTACACCTATAGTTCTAGCTTTTATTTAGGCGTTTTGTACATATATATATATATATATATATATATATATATATATATATATATATATATATATATATATATATATATATATATATATATATATATATATATATATATATATATATATATATATATATATATATATATATATATATATATATATATATATATATATATATATATATATATATATATATATATAATCCTTCTCTTACTTCTTATCTGGATTATCTCTCTCTTCGCTGTAAGGTATCTTCCCTTTCTCTTTTCTGTCGCTACTACTTCCACTGCTGCTCTGACGAGTTGGGAAATTGCATCTCTCCCCACCTGCCGAGGTCGTGTAACACTCACCAAGCGGCCTCATCTCACAGGTACTGTGTGGAGATTTGTAGCTCACGGATTGGTCAGTGCAACGACCGCTTCTTCCAATCTACCTCCAGACTCTGGAACTCTCTTCCTCCTACTGTCTTTCCTAATTCATATGACCTACCATCCCTCAAAAAGCAGATCTATCGTCATCTCAGATCCTAGTCCTCCATATCTCTGGGTCCTCTGTACTCTGACTGCTTTTTGTGTCTGTCGTTCTCCTTTGTGTGACATTACCTCATATCTGCCTTGTCCTTAACCTTTTTCTTTTCCCTCCTCTTGGCGTGAGGAATTCTACCGCTGCCCACCAGTTGTCGTGAAGTTGATTACCATTCCAACGCGTGTCACCAGTTGTCGTGATGAATTCTTCTCACTACGTTAATATTAGTACCAGAAGGGTGCATAGGTAAGAATGGACGAGCAGTGGTTCCTTTATCTTAGTTTATTCTGGAGTACAACATCTTCGACGCCTCAATGCCCCCCACCCTATGACTATCAAAATCTAAGATCTATTCGTGCCCCTGGTACTATTCTGACTAACTGTCACTCTCTGACTGCTTTCTGGATGCCATGGGGATGCTTGAAATACCCCAAAGGGCAGGGCGTGTCGCTAAATCTACTTCTGCCAATTGCCTTCAGGTTCAAAGAGAGGTCCCTCCTCTAGGGGGATGGGCTATTTCAGTTGGCCTATAGAACGGAAAAGTTCCAGGTCAGAGCGTGGCTATTGGGTATCCCTCCAGGGCATATAGAGTTACTTGTGATTTTGGGCAGGGCCACATTCTGGGTCTTTCCCACACTCTTGAGGCACTTGACGCCGGGTGGCTAAGCCCTATGCTAAAGCACCTGGGTTCAGCCAGGTGCTAAGCCCTATGGATCCAACCAGGTGCTAAGCCCCCTGGATTCGTTTACCGTACCCAGATAAACAACTGGGAGAGTATTCTATTTCACCCTTGACCTCTAGCCTCTCACATTTCTCTTCAAGACTTGTTACAGTTTCAGATTCTGGCTTCAGCACGACTTCAGTCATGCGACATCCCTCCCAACCAAAACTGAAATATCTTTTATTTCAGTCGAAGCATGGGCTATTTTTTTGAGAGCTCTTGGATATATCCTAGCTAACATTAGTTTACAATAAAAATGGGGCCGAATTATTTAAGCTATTATCTAAGAATTCCTAGTTCTATGAACACTAAACAATCTTTAGTACAAACATATTCCTATATTTAAAAATAAAAATAACCTTAATCATTAGGATTTCAGTGTGTAACTAATCATTATCAAACATTAATTAAGATCACAAGTTACTTTAGATCATAACGTTAGTTTATCTACTTTTCTCCTTTTTCAAAAGATTTACAAAAGTTGGTTAGTTACAGTAAAAATATGAATCATGTAGAACATTAGCATGTACGAACATTTAAAATGCGATAGACAATAACATAAATGGTAAGTTCCTATCGTTACTATGGGGCATTGATTTGTCTTAAAATTAGGCCTTAAAAAACTACTCCTGAAACAAAATATTTGTTGCGATGTGAAAAGCCAAAAAACATTTATCATTTCAATATGCAATTACTATTCAGAGAAAAACTTATATGAGAACTTAATGAACACGAAGATTAAATCATGATTCAAACAATGATAATGCTAAAGCAAAACGATGATAATATCTAAGCAAAACAAGTTATTACTATTGGTGCAAATCATACAATTTATCAATGGCACTTATTCAAAAACTATATTTAAAGGAGTCTCTGAGTTTTTGCTTAAAATTATCTTAAAGCTAGTAAAACAAATAAAAAAAGAAATGGTCTTTTAGCACAGTGGTCAAAGACGGTGGGGACCTTTTCTTTCCCGTTTTCTCAGCTCTAATACGTGGGTTGTTTTTTTCAACAACTAATAAGGGATTTTAAATACCCTTCCTTTCTCTTTTCCTGAAGCTAGGACATGTATGGGGATTCTTTCTGGGGATCTCATCAATTCATTTACGTGGCTTCTAAGGCGTTATTAAGATGTTTTAAAAAGACTTGTGCTTCCAACCCTGGCTCATGAAATTTTTGCTAGGCATTATAAAATGGTTTCCAAGTTGACCTCGCCTTTTCACTCCCCCGCCGTCTTCACTGCAGGCCCAGGTTTGTACACTACCACATATTATCTTCTTTCTAAGATAGGCAAGACAAAGAGGAAGCGATCGATGCATCTTCCAAATCCCTCCAGCCTGGCTTTTTCGTCCTACCGTCGGGCCGATCTTTACCAAGACCCCCCTGTAGGAGACCTGCAACGTCACAGCGATTTCTCTTCAGTACTGCAATCCACACGTACCTTCGAAGCAGACCTTGGGATGAAAATTTGAACCTATGTCACTACTACAGTTGTAAGAAAGGTTCCCTATGACTTCAGGGTACCAACAATGGCCATACTTTGCCTCCCCTGCAACTGCAAGTGCTTGCAATCTCTATTCAATGGGCAACAAGGACTTGTTTGAGAGAGAACAAAATCTAAAGACTTTTAGAACTTGCAGGTCGGGGCTGCCTAGGAATAGGGTGTTAATGGAAGGTATGTGTCTACACAACTAGATTATTATTCCAAGATACTTAGGACTTAGCTGAGAAACTGATACATAACATTACTAATAATCATGATCAAAATAAGAATAATAAAAAAAAATAAAATAAAAATACTAAATCAGGAATAGCCATATATATACAACGGAGACTGGCATTCAGAAGTAAGACCAGAGTTCTGTACTTATAGTTCATAGTAATGCTCATTCTAACACAGTCTCTTTTACTATTCAAATTCCTGCTGTCATAGCATATGTATATATATAGAGCATAAGTGGCAACTTTCGGGCTCCCCAATTTGTCAATGGGAGTTTTATCTATTCTCTAAACAGTTGCGACATGTGGCAAAAATATTTATGCAAATGTCGGTACTACCGATGTCTTATCAGTATTTATGCAATAACAGCATGCAACAATTTATCAACTGCAATGAAATGTAGGCACAAGTATCGCCTAGCTTCGCTGGAAAAAAAACATAAAAAGAATCAATAACGGCAATATACAAAATATTGGATATAGCTTTGTTATTTATGAAATTGCTATTCACTCGCTTTCAGAAATTTAGGGAGGTCAAACACCAACAATTAGCAAGAATTTAATAGAAATAGTAGATCATAATATAAAAAGATGATAAATAATGATGGACCTGAGCATATGATACTTCATTATATGAATATAATGAAATGCTAAAAAGGACCATGAAAACCTTTTCACTACTTCTGTGAGATGCACGAGGAGTGTAAATGTTGACAGATTGAATGTAGGAGTGAATGGGGAGTTGCTTGAAGAAGATGAGAGTTTTAAGTATCTGGGGTCACATGTATCAAGGAGTGGACGAGTGGATGTAGAGGTAAATCACAGAGTGATGGAAGCTGGTAAATGTCTAGGTGGGTTGAAAAGTGTAATGAGAAATAAATATTTGGGAATGAATGCAAAGAGAAGGATATATGAAGGTGTGATTGTGCCAACAGCATTGTATGGGGCAGAGACTTGGAATGTAAGTGAGGATGAAAGAAACAAGTTGAATGTAATGGAGATGAGGTGTTTGAGAGGTATGACTGGTGTATCTAGAATAGATAGAGTAAGAAATGAGGATGTCAGGCAGAGAACGGGTGTTGGAATGAAGCTATCGGATAGGTTAGATCAGAAGGTGTTGAGATGGTTTGGACACATGGAAAGGATGAGTAATGAACGATTAGAGAAGATAGTGTGGAGTGCAGAGGTGATTGGAGTTAGGTTAAGAGGGAAACCTAGAATGAGATGGATGGATGGCATAAAAAGAACACTGAATGCACGTGGAATGTCAGTGGAACAGGGAAGAGTGCATGCAAGAGATAGGAATGAGTGGAGGAAGATTGTGCATATATGACGCGACCCAAAGGGATTGCTCGCACCTGCTAGCTCAGTGAACTGTGGTGTACGAGTGTGAGGCGAGTTGCCATTTGATGAAGCAGTGGGAGTAAACCAGCTGAGGCTGTCGGGCCTCATTGTAGAACACCCTTACCCACCTACCTTGTGGATGACACAAGCATGGTGGAAAGAGGGGGAGACGTGACAACCCTCTATCCCCAAGGAGCTGAGAGGAGTGGTTGAGGTGTATTTGGATCGTGGTGAATGCGCGTTTCTTGGCTCGACCACCCCCCTTACAAGGAGGAATGAGGCTTATATCTATGTAAGTATGATGATTGCTGCAAATTTTTTGTTTGCATGTTATGTTGAGAGGATTTTGTTATATAATAACTCTAGACATCACCATTCATAATCATAGAGCACTTGACCTATTCATTTATTCCACTCTTTTAGAATAACAATAAAAAAAAATATAACAGAAATAGTGAACTGAGAGAGAGAGATCAGCCTGTTAATGGGCTATGTTAGAAGTACAGTACTCTTAAAATCACCGTTTCTTCTTCTTCTTCTTCTTCTTCTTCTTCTTCTTCTTCTTCTTCTTCTTCTTCTTCTTCTTCTTCTTCTTCTTCTTCTTCTTCTTCTTCTTCTTCTTCTTCTTCTTCTTCTTTTACACAACCAAGGAGGGAAAAACATTTTTGAGCCACAATAGACCTTAGCCTTCTCATAAGAATTTTCCCTTGGTTAACGGCACCACCACAAGGACAGATATGAAGTCAGATTAATGGAAAGCCTGAGTAACAAGACGATCTGGGTGTTTCCTAATCTATTCTAAATTCTTTTGTAGCTACATACATACATGCATGCATACATACATACATACATGCATACATACATACATACATACATACATACATACATACATACATACATACATACATACATACAATACTACTGTATGTCATGCTGTTCTTGCCATTTAAAAGGTAGTACCAAAACAGATTTATGGAGAAGTTTAGCCATGAGGGAAGGTATAGAAAGGCTCTCTTTCAATTAAAACTGTCCTCTTAAAGTATGAAATCCAACAATATAGTAATTGCAAGGTTGAGAGAATGAGACAGAGATAGAGAACGAGAAAAAAAAAGATAGATAGATAGATAGTCAGAGAGAGAGAGAGAGAGAGAGAGAGAGAGAGAGAGAGAGAGAGAGAGAGAGAGAGAGAGAGAGAGAGAGAGAGAGAGAGAGAGAGAGAGAGAGAGAGAGAGAGAGAGAGAGAGAGCGTTCAGGTAAAAGGGGCTATTCATTATATTCACAGCTTGAGGTACAAATATGAATCGACAATGCAACAACGCCTTTAATCACCATTTATTCTCTCTCTCTCTCTCTCTCTCTCTCTCTCTCTCTCTCTCTCTCTCTCTCTCTCTCTCTCTCTCTCTCTCTCTCTCTCTCCCCTAGCGGTAAATAAAACTACTTTAAGACTCAAGTTGGAGTTCCCATATTTAAAATAAAAAATCATGGATAATGACTGTTAAGCATTACAGTTTCATTGTGAACACACACACACACACACACACACACACACATACACACACACACACACACACACACACACACACACACACACACACACACACACACACACACACACACACACACACATACGGCTCTGAACTATAGACCAGTTTCCTTGACCAGCATAGTTTGCAAAGTTATGGAGAAACTACTAAGGAAACATATCTCTCTTCACTTGGAATCCTTCAACTTTTTGTCAGTGAGGCAACATGGCTTCAGAGAAGGTAGATCAACAGTAACAAACTTATCAGAATTTTATGATGAGGTAAGCCAAATCTTACAGGAAAGAGAGGGCTGGGCAGATTGCATATTCCTAGACTTCCAGAAAGCGTTTGACACTGTTCCACATGGGAGACTTATTAGGAAGCTGCAATCAATGGCTAGAATAGGTGGAAATGTTTTGGAATGGATAAAAACTTACTTAGAAGGAAGGGAACAGAGGGTTAGAGTAAGACACTCAGTGTCTGAATGGAGAAGAGTTAGTAGTGGAGTTCCACAGGGTTCAGTTTTAGGGCCACTTTTGTTCCTTGTATATGTAAATGACCTACCAGAGTCTGTAAATTCATTCATGAACATGTTTGCAGATGATGCAAAGATTGTGAAGAAAGTAAAAAACGAGAACAATGGTAGAGAACTTCAGGAGGATCTAAATAATCTGCATGAGTGGTCAGAAAAGTGGCTAATGAAATTCAATACTTCAAAATGTAAGGTAATGAGAATGGGTACAAGTGCAAGAAGGCCCAAGCTTGACTACTCGGTGGCTGGAGTACAACTTCAAGAGACAGAAAATGAGAGAGATCAAGGAGTAAACATACTGGCAGATTTGTCTCCAGAAATACATATAAATGGCATAGTAAGGGCAGCATATGCATTCTTATCAAATGTAAGGGTAGCCTTCAGGCACATGGACAAGGAAATGTTCAGAAATATTTATGTAACCTATGTGAGGCCAAAACTCGAATATGCAGCCCCCTTTTGGAATCCGCACTTGAAAAAGCACATAGCTAAGCTTAAAAAAGTTCAAAGACATGCCACGAAACCGGTGCCAGAAATACGCAATCTCAGTCATGATGAGAGGCTGAGGGAATTAGACTTACCATCACTCGAAGCTAGAAGAGTGAGGGGGGATATGGTGACAGTCTTTAAATTCCTTCATGGTTATGATAGAGTGGATAGGGATCGATATTTTGATATGGCTGGCTCTAGAACTAGAGGTCATAGTTTGAAGCTTCGTAAGAAAACTTCTTTGCTGGATGTAAGGAAATACTTTTTCAGTGTAAGAGTAGTTGATAATTGGAATTCGCTAAGCGAGGAGGTAGTTAATGCTAGCTCAATCCATAGTTTTAAGGACAGGTATGATAAGTATCACTAAGTCTAAAATGGAACCGACCAGGAGACGGGAAGATACGAGCTTTTGGCTCTTTCCCGTAAACACAATTAGGTAATCACACACACACACACACACACACACACACACACACACACACACACACACACACACACACACACACACACACACACACACACACACACATATATATATATATATATATATATATATATATATATATATATATATATATATATATATATATATATATATCCTTAAACACTTACATCTGTAATAATTTTATTTAAAAGAACTACGGGAAAAATGCTTGCATGTAGTAGGTTGGCCTATGGCAACAGCCGCCCGTTGCAATATTACAGCTGACAGAGCTTTTGAACTTAAATAGGACTGTCCAGGACAGTTCGGTGTCAAGTCTTCCTTCCGTTACGGTTCTTTTTCTATGCCTACATCAACACCGAATATTCTTGGATATTCACTACACATATTTTATTATCCCTTAACATCTGACAAGGCACAACACTTCCCATCTCTGTTCCTTTTTACTTCAAGTTTTCTTCTTGCACTGGTTCGATGAGGGCAGATTTATTCATCTTTTTTTTGGGGGGGAGGCCTGTCCTGGTGTCAAAAACATTAAAAAAAAATTTTTTTACTGACTGTGCTATAATGTAAAGAATTTTAAATGCCGTAGCAGCTCAGTTATGGTAGCATGACTTTGTATCTTGCGACGCGAGTTCAAGTTCCCTATCATTAAAAAAAATTTCGTGAACAACAATATTGTTAAACATCACGGTTTCATTGTGGATATATATACATTGTGGATATATATATATATATATATATATATATATATATATATATATATATATATATATATATATATATATATATATATATATATATATATATATATATATATATATATATATATATATATATATATATATATATATATAAATATATATATATATAGATATATATATATATATATATATATATATATATATATATATATATATATATATATATATATATATATATATATATATATATATATATATATATATATATATATATATATATATATATATATATATATATATATGTATATATATATATATGTATATATATATATATATATATATATATATATATATATATATATATATATATATATATATATATATATATATATATATATATATATATATATATATATATATATATATATATATATATATATATATATATATATCATACCTGTCCTTAAAACTATTGAATGAGATAGCAATAAGTGCCTCCTCGCTTAGCGAATTCCAATTATCAACTACTCTTACACTGAAAAAGTATTTCCTTACATCCTGCAAAGAAGTTTTCTTACGAAGCTTCAAACTATGACCTCTAGTTCTATCAAAATCAAAACCTGCCATATCAAAATATCGATCCCTATCCACTCTATCATAACCATGAAGGAATTTAAAGACTGTCACCATATCCCCCCTCACTCTTCTAGCTTCGAGTGATGGTAAGTCTTATTCCCTCAGCCTCTCATCATAACTGATATTGCGTATTTCTGGCACCAATTTCGTGGCATGTCTTTAAACTTTTTCAAGCTTAGCTATGTGCTTTTTCAAGTGCGGATTCCAAAAGGGGGCTGCATATTCGAGTTTTGGCCTCACATCGGTTACATAATTATTTCTGAACATTTCCTAGTCCATGTGCTTGAAGGCTACTCTTACATTTGATAAGAATGCATATGCTGCCCTTACTATGCCATTGATATGTATTTCTGGAGACAAATCTGCCAGTATGTTTACTCCTAGATCTCTCTCATTTTCTGTCT
>JAXCGZ010006133.1:57500-62500 GCA_037179515.1 Halocaridina rubra
AACTTACTCTCCAGCTCTTCAAGCCCAACTCTCTATGTCCTTTCTAGTCTTTAACATGAGACTAATTGATCTCTTCTTTAACATTAAAATAGAATGGGTAAAAAAATAAATAGTTTCGTTCCTCGCTTCTCATTAAAAAAAAAGGTAACAATTCCTATTCTATTGCAGGATTAAAAGACCAGCATTTTCAGTATATTATCTTCAAGTTAAGCATCACGAATCTTCTATAAAAACAGGTGTTTCTTACAATGTATTAATCAACGCCCTTAAAAGCCCGCCTCCAAAAAGTATCTAGAGAAGAATTTTCAGGCAATATTGCAGCAAATAACTGGATTTAGATATGACATATTTTTCTGATTAAAGGCGTTTGTAAATCCAATAAAATTTCCTACAGCTATTTTAAATCTATATTAAATTCAGATCATGAAAATAGAATTGAAGTGCCATAAATTGTCAGAATTTTAAGTTTTACAAATATTTGAGTGGAAAGAATTCGTTTGTGTCCAGTATTTCAAATATATTCAGTATATCACTTATAAATGACGAAGAATTGCCGGCTTGCAAGAATTTATCATATCCTATTCCTCTGGTGAAATGGACCTCATTCTGGAATGAGTGGTCACTCATTGCCTCACTGGATAACAAAACACCAAGGGGTAGGTCGATAGAGGGAAGAAAGTGCGCACTGTTTAAATGGGGAAATGACAGTTGCCTCTTAGGATAATTACCCATTAGGACAAATCCCTTGGACAGCAGCGACTAACTCCTAATGAAAAAACGCGGACAATTATCCCTTCATAATATTAAAGTGAGACAAGGCATCAAGTCCGATGGTATCCCTGCAAGGTTCCTTAAGGAGTTTGCAAATTAACTGGCTACCGTGCTTTGCCATCTTTTTCTCTTCATTCTCTCAACAAGTATATATCCTTTATCTTGGAAGCATGCTCTTTTGCAACCTGTTCCTAAGAAGGCTGACCACTCTATTCTTTCAAACTACCGACCTATTGCCCTAACCTATTTTTTCACAAAAGTTTTCGAAACTTTGATCAATGCTTACTTTTTGAAATATCTTGAGTCTAACTCGCTTATCTCCGAACACCAGTATGGCTTCCGCAAGGCAAAATCCACTGGTGACCTCCTGTCCTATCTTACTCACGTATGGTCATCTTCTCTAAGGAACTATGGAGAATCCAATGTCTTCGCCCTTGATATCTCTAAGGCTGTTTACAGAGTCTGGCACAAAGCTCTGTTGGCCAAACTCCCTGCCTATGGCTTTATTCCTTCTCTCTGTTCTCTGATTTCCAGTTTTCTTTCTGACTGTTTTATATCTGTGGTTGTTGATGGTGCAACAAGCAGCCCATCCCCTGTTACCAGTGGTGTTCCACAGGGCTCTGTTCTCTCACTTAATCTGTCCCTTCTCTTCATCAATTTTCTTTCTCAGTCCCCATCCTCCTCTCTTCTTCATGCCTTTGCCGACGATTCTACCCTTCATTTTTCCTGTCTTTTCTTCACAACTTTCCTCTGCTACTAGTAATCAGTCTCGTATCACTCTTTCTTCTCCTCTCAACTCCGATTTGCAGAGGGTATATTAGCTGGGCACCCAAAAGTTAGTTAGATTTAACGCCTCTAAGACAGTCTCTGGCTATCTCTTTATTTTCTTCTCCTTTTGATAGCCCTATTGTCTTCGAACCTAACGAAATTTACCCTCTTAATTCTATCAACATATTTGGATCCCATATAGCATCTGACTTATCTTGAAGGAATCACATAAGCCAAATTTCTAAATATGCATCCAAAAAAAGGGGGTTCTGATTCTTTTTGTCTCTACTTTAACTCTTTACAGTTACTTAAAACCTATAAGGGTCTTAACCATCCCTACTTAGAATGCTTCTCACACATAATGGGTGCTTCTTCTTATACTTATCTCCTTGATGGGGTTGAATTTATGGCAGTCAAACTCATTAATAACCCTTCTTCTTCATCTAATCTGGATTCTCTTTCTCTTCACCGCAACGTATCATCCCTTTTTCTTTTCTATCTCTACTACTTCCATCACTGCTCTGATGATGTTGGCGGATTGAATCCCGCCCCTACTGCTGATGCCGTGTAACACTCGCAAAGCGGCCTTGTTTCACAGGTACTTTGTGGAGATTTGTAGGTCACAGATTGGTCGGTGCAGCGACTGTTTCTTCCCATCTACCTCCAGGCTCTGGAACTCTCTCCCTCCTTCTGTCTTTCCTAATTCTTATAACCTGTCTTCCTTCAAAAAGTTGATCCATCGTCATCTCAGGGCCTAATCCTTCCATAGCATTAGGGCCTCAGTACTGTCTTCCAGTATGTCTTTTTCCTTAGTGTATCATAACCTCATTTCTGCCTTGACCATAACCTTCCTCTTTTCCTTTGTCTTATAGTTTTCTTCGTGCCCGGGCTTTTACTGATGAGGACAGTATTTTGGCCTGTCCCAGTGTCACACTCATAAAGAATTAAATTGTTCTAAAAGAAAGTTGTCCTAAGGGGTAATTTTCCTAAGGGGCAATAGTCTAAGAGGGTATTGTCATATGGGCCAATTGCCCTACCTCCGTTTAACCATAATGAAATTACGAACCATAGCAGAAATAGAGATGATTCAAGCTGCTATGCGAGACAGTTTGGCAATTGAAGAGAAACTCTAAAATACATCATACTTAACAAAAAATAAGTGAATTTTTCGTTGTACTTTAACGATATGAGCTATAGTGCGAGTGAAATTTAGCAGTGCTTCCACAAAGGCTTGCACAATATATACAATAAAAACATTTACTGGTAGCATTTTTTCCAAAAGGGCTGCAAAACAATGCCGAAATATTGTAGATTTTCTTATTTCATATTTTTGTACCTTCATCCATTTGCATTTAACTCTTCCATATACACATATGCATATAGGTGTATATGAAAGAGTTGACAGAATAATGAAAGCCAAAGTGTGTGGCTTTGTCAGTGGGAGAGCAAGCTACTGAACCATCAGAACGAATAGCAGGGGGAAAGCTTGAGTTCCAGAAGTTTTTGGAGAGGTTTTTGGCTAAGAATCAGAAACAATTGTCCGTGGGAGAGAAGTAAAGGTCATCAACTTTTCTTCTTATAAAGAAAGCTTTAATCTTTTCAATCTGAGCAATACAGCAATTCTTAGCTGTAATAAAAGCAGAGCGAGTATGATCAGAAGGAGAGGTTTGATACTACCAGAGTGCCCAATCCCTGGTTTAAATAGTCATGGAGCAGGCACAGCCAAACCAAGGATTTGGGGATAAAAAGTTTTTGTAGAAGAGCGGATAAGTGTCTCCATTCCCAGGGTTATGATCTCGCCAACATTTAGGGCTACCTGATCAGGTTTGCGAGACATTAAGCAGTAGTCATCCAATGAGAAGTCAAAAAGAAAGTTACACAAATCTTCATGTTGAGTGCACTCAAAGTGTCAGAGGAGGCACTGAGTAGGAGGAATTGAGGGAGGGGGATAAAAAATGGAAGAGATTAAGATTATAGAGTGGTCAGATTTACCATGAGGGGAAAGCACAGAATATGAGTAGCTTGAAGGATTAGAAGTAAAAATAGCTCAAGGATGTTGACTGCATGTTTGTGTTGATCGGGAACTCGAGAAGGATGTTTGATAATCTGTTCCAGATGGTGAGTAATAGAGTAAGCAAGGGCCTCAGTTTCTCCCAAATCAGTGTGAGAAGAATTGAACCACTCACTGTGGTGTACATTTAAGTCTCCAATATAGAAAACATCAGCATGTGGATGAGAGGATAGTAAGGACTCATGGTTAGAGGACAGGTATTCAATAAAAGACACAAAGTAAGTGGAGTCTAGAGAGCAGTAGGAATATAGTGTTAGTGGAGAGATAGATCTAAAGGCAGAGAACATTAAAGTTGGGAGATTCAAGGTCCATGAGTTTTGCAATGGGAATGTTAGTGTTGCAGTAGGCACAGACCCCACGTTTAGAACGGAAACGAGAGTACAGGTTATAGTGAGAGATTTGAAATGGGTCAGTGGAAATATGGCTAGACAGCTGGGTTTCAGAGAGGAGGAGGTTAAGGAGGGATGTACCCAAGTGATGTTCCACAGACGAAAGATTAAAGTTTAATCCTCGAATGTTAGAAAAGTGAAGAGTGAAAGAAGCAGATCTATCAAGATAGATAAGTATATAAATAAGTAGATGGATAGATAGCTAGCTAGCTAGATAGATAGATAGACAGATAGATAGATAGATGGATAGTTAGATAAATAGATAGATAACTACATAGATACATAGATACATATATATATATATATATATATATATATATATATATATATATATATATATATATATATATATATATATATATATATATATATATATATATATATATATATATATATATATATATATATATATATATATATATATATATATATATATATATATATATATATATATATATATATATATATATATATATATATATATATATATATATATATATATATATATATATATATATATATATATATATATATATATATATATATATATATATATATATATATATATATATATATATATATATATATATATATATATATATATATATATATATATATATATATATATATATATATATATATATATATATATATATATATATATATATATATATATATATATATATATATATATATATATATATATATATATATATATATATATATATATATATATATATATATATATATATATATATATATATATATATATATATATATATATATATATATATATATATATATATATATATATATATATATATATATATATATATATATATATATATATATATATATATATATATATATATATATATATATATATATATATATATATATATATATATATATATATATACATAGATACATATATTTACATATATCTGTACTATATATATATATATATATATATATATATATATATATATATATATATATAT
>JAXCGZ010006134.1:2500-15000 GCA_037179515.1 Halocaridina rubra
TCATTATTATTATTCTTATTATTATTATTAGTAGTAGTAGTAGTAGTAGTAGTAGTAGTAGTAGTAGTAGTAGTAGTAGTAGTAGCAGTAGTAGTAGTAGTAGTAGTAGTAGTAGTAGTAGTAGAATAATAATAATAATAATAATTATTATTATTATTATTATTATTATTATTATTATTATTATTATTATTATTATTATCATTATTATTATTACCATCATTAATATTATTATAAATATATAAAAAATTGAACTAAAATCCTCACAACATTTAACTCATATATCTCATTTTACAACTGCCAAGAATGAGCATTTAAGGTCTCAAATCCTATACGATTATCATGATGATAACGCCTCTATCGCCTAGGATAAATTCCCCCACCATTCCTTTCTTCCATTCCTACTTCGTCCCCAGATCCCCCCCCCCAACATTACCTACTTCTTCCCCCCTACCCACCCACACACCCTCACTTTTCTTCCCACTTTTTATGCTGATCTTCCCAAAATCATAATTATGGGTTTACATACAACCTCTCTCTCTCTCTCTCTCTCTCTCTCTCTCTCTCTCTCTCTCTCAAGTACCCTCAAGCTACATGTGCCTTTCCCTGTGTTCGTGGTATTGTTCCACCCCCCATCTTGGGACTCCGATCCCCAGTGTCTATCTTCAACTCGAGATAATTCCGAGATATCCCGATATATCCCGAGATATCCCGATATATCCCGAGATAATTCCGAGATATCCCGAGATAATTCCGAGATATCCGATATAATTCCGAGATATCCCGATATACCCCGAAATAATCCCGAGATATCCCGAGATATCTTTACTCGGTATATCTCGGTCTTCAGTCGGCATATCATGGTCCCGTTATCAGTGATATGTTTTGTGTATTAGAAAACAAACTTAGTATTTCGTCAACCAAAAATTAATATTCATTTTTGTCAGAATGTTTGTATAGGTAAAAACTTTCATAATATTTATCGTCATTTATTTTTGTATTTTCGTTTTCGTTCAATACATTCACTCATTTGATATGACTTATCAACGGCGATGACAACCTACTATTTCTCTCTCTCTCTCTCTCTCTCTCTCTCTCTCTCTCTCGTAGAGTTACGAACAAAGAACAACAAAATCTTTGTTTGCCAAAAAAAAAAAATCTTCTTGCACTGAATCAAGTAGTAGTGATTCTAACGTGGACGACCTCAAGCGGTAATCCTTCTGCCAGGAGGATGGATTATATACACTGACATTACTTAATCGAGAAATTAATTAATTTAATGTATAATGCCAATTACTATAGTCGAAGGATGTTGTCACAATGAGTCAAAACTTTAAAAACTTGGAAGATAAGTCACGACTTTGAGCAGGTCACATAAATATTTACGTATTTTGAACGAAGATTTAAGAATTTAAGAATTTGAGAATTTTAGAATTATAGAATTATAGAATTTTAGAATTTTTTAGAATTTAAGAATTTTAGAATTTAAGAATTTAAGAATTTTAGGAATTTAGACATTTAAGAATTTTAGGAATTTTAGAATTTAATAATTTAAGAATTTTTTGAATTTAAGAATTTTTAGATTTTAAAAATATTTAGAATTATAGAACTTAAGAATTTGGGGATTTAGGAATTTAAGAATTTTCTCTGTGACCTCTTCAAATTCGGAAATATAGTCACAGTCAGCTAGTAACAGTCTTTGCTAGAATAACTGAGAGGATAAAAGGTTGCCACAATTTCCCACCGTCTTGCTTGGCTCATCTACAGGGTTGGTGGGTAAAATCTTCTGCCGTGAGACCTGACAACCGCAGCTGGAATACATTTATTACTTTCAGGAATATTTTAACCTGAGGGATGTGGGGGGTTTAACATTCTGATGGGAGATGGGGGAGGGTGCTGGGCAGGGAGGGACTTCCAAAAAGGTCAGAATAATACCAGAAATGTGACCTTTCATGATTTGTTCCGGTTTTACGTCACGGACTCCCTTTTTTACCAAGGGCTAGGACGTTTGCCTTCTTGCGTGAAGGACTTGTTTTGGCAGATGTAATCGTTACCCTGAGCGCATGCCCTTACTAACCTCAGACCGTGACGGGGCGCGAATCCTCGATCTGACGCCTCAGAGTCGCGGACGCTACCGCTTGAGCCACGGTGACTACTAATGTGACCTTTCATGGTATAAACTATATATCTTTGTTAAATAATTTCCATTCGTTTCGTCGATTATTTAGTATAATGGAGAAACAGTTCCCATCACGTTACCTGCGGGACGGGAAGCAGGTTCATGAACGGGGGAAAAAAGTCGCAGAAAAATATTAGATGGCGAGAGGAGAAAAAAATATGTTGGATTTAAGTAATTCGCCTTTAAGGGTCAAAGTAACTCTTCCATCAGAATATAATCCACCACATAACCCCTACCATCAGAATACTACCCACCACATAATCCCTCCTATCAGAATACTATCCACCACATAACCCCTCCCATCAGAATACAATCTACCATATAACCCCTCCCATCAGAATACAACCCACTCATTAACCCCTCCCATCAGAATACTACCCACCACATAACCCCTCCCATCAGAATACAACCCACCACATAACCCCTTCCATCAAAATACTACCCACCACATAATCCTTCCCATCAGAATACTGCCCACCACAAAACCCCTACCATCAGAATACTACCCACCACATAATCCCTCCTATCAGAATACTATCCACCACATAACCCCTCCCATCAGAATACTATCCACCACATAACCCCTTCCATCAGGATACAACCCACCCATCAACCCCTCTCATCAGAATACTACCCACCCATTAACTCCTCATCAGAATACAACCCACCCACTAACCCCTCCCATCAGAATGTTCCCATCCATTAACTCCTCCCATCAAAATACTACCCATCCTTTAACCCCTCCCATCAGAATACTTGAATCAGGATTTGACAGACTCGTGGTCGAGCCTACTGTGGGGCGTTAGGAAGGGTATCCAGCCTTAATTTCCCAGCCACACCAACTGTGTCCACCACCATTATGGGACACAAAAACACTTGGTGTCCAAAACTTATTTCCGCCGTAGACTATAAAAATACAATTATCATGTTCCGGTTTTACGTCACGGACTCCCTTTTCTCCCAAGGGCTAGGACGGTTGCCCTCTTGCGAAGGACTTGTACTGGCAGATGTAATCGTTACCCTGACTGCATGCCCTTGCTAACCTCAGACCGTGACGGGGCGCGAACCCTCGACCTGACGCCTCAAAGTCGCGGACACTACCACTAGAGCCACGGTGACTACAATAAGTTATGTATATGATTATTCTCTCTTTGAAGGTTTACACATAGGCTACACGAGCGCCATATTCCCCCATAAAAGGGGGGAGCCATATTCCCCCTTAAAAGGGGGAGAGGCTGAGTCAAACCAAAATACCTTTACCCTTAAAAATTTAAAAAATTTTACCGGAAGAAAATACAGAGGAGAGGATTCCCAATCCCCTCTCTCTGCCCATTTAGTCGACTTTTACGACACGCAGGAGAACACGCAGGACGCATTCTTGCTCCCCTCCCCCCTGAGGGGAAAACATTATAAGACAGACTATTAGGACGTATAAATATATACTCACGCGCGTGTGTTCGTGTGTATGTAAGTAAAGCATGCGAATATATGCATGCGGAACTGATATAATTAGAGCAACGTAGCTACAAAGAAAGCGTGTTTTACGTTACGGACTCTCTTTTCAACCAAGGGCTAGGACGGTTGCCTTCTTTCGAAGGACTTGTTTTGCCAGATGTAATCGTTACCCTGACAGCATGCCCTCGCTAACCTCAGACCGTGGCGGGGCGCGAACCCTCGACCTGACGCCTTAAAGTCGCGGACGCTACCGCTTGAGCCACGGTGACTACAGCAACGTGCCTACAGACCAAATTAGAAATATTATACTAGAGAGTTTATCCTAGATAACTACTTGCTATACTCTTGAAATTCCACACGCAGGAGAGAAATGCGTCTGTATGTGTGTGCGCGTACGCGCGTGTGTGCATAATAACAATAACAACAAGAACTAGGATACTCAAAAATAATTCTGCATTCATTTCTAATTAATCGATGAAAATCAGCAACTATAAACCCATGAGATTTTGCCGGAACATGATGGAATGGGGGTATGAGGGGTAATGGGTAGAATGGGGGTATAAGGGGGTAATGGGTAGGGGGGTGATGTTGATGAACAGGGGGTTGGGGTAAGAGGGTGTCTGAGGGAATTATTTAGTTGCCTCAAGTGAAGAACTTGTATAACTAGATTGAAGAAGGCAACTGCTCAATGGACGAATTAGCGATACAACTAGAAGATATCGAGAGCGCAATTTGGACAGCTAACGGTTTTTCAACTCCGTAGTACGCACGAATGAACGCGCTAACAATGCACATAATCATAATTGCATGAGATGGGAGAGAGAGAGAGAGAGAGAGAGAGAGAGAGAGAGAGAGAGAGAGAGAGAGAGAGAGAGAGAGAGAGAGAGAGAGAGATGCTGACAGTATTTGGAACAATCTGGCGAAACCATTTTGGCGTCGGATATTTGGGCACTGAACCCATTTGACGACAACTCATTTGGCGACAGACGTTCTGGTGCTAAGAAGATTTTTATTTTATGAAAATTTAAGCTAACCTAACCTGTCTTTATAAAACGGATGACGCCAAAACGGCGTCGCCAAAATAGCATCGACCAACTGTCTCGTTCCGTCCTTATCAATTATTATGAAGTACTCGAATTATTTTAAAATATTAATTATCTATGATAATAATTATTCTATATAATAATTGCTTCTTTTAAAAACCAGTGCTAGAAGATTAATTGTTTGTTTGTTTGTTTCGGTTTTACGTCACGAACTCCCTTTTCAACTAAGGGCTAGGACGGTTGCCTTCTTGCGAAGGACTTGTTTTGGCAGATGTAATGGTTACCCTGAGTGTATACCCTTACTAATCTCAGTCCGTGACGGGGCGCGAACCAGCGACCTGCCACCTCAGAGTCGCGGACGCTACCATTTTGCCACGGAGATTACCAATGCTAGAAGATTAAATGTTCCAGAAATCCAGATCTACATGGCAATTGATATCACGTGTAAGGTGTGGCCGAGTCAGAGCACACACATTCACTAGCACCAATTATACTCTGACCACTTTTCTTAGCTCTTTGAAGATAAAGGAGCCAAGAGGAGTGATTCGGTAATGACTGTTTCTGGTCAATGTGTGCTTTGACTGGGCCACCTCCCCTTTTCTTCGTAAATAGGTATAACTGCCCTATCCCTCCATTCCTCTGGCAATTTTCTCTTGCTAAGATATCAGAATTTACGTCAAAAATCTACGTCATTTCTATAACCTAACTCTCTTTATGAGATAGTCTGCACACACACACACACACATACACACACACACACACACACATACACACACACACACACACACACACACACACACACACACACACACACACACACACACACACACACAATATACTAAAATTCTATCCCATTTCCAAGAAAATTTTCCCCAATAAAAAAATCCTCTCTCCTCTCTCTCTCTCTCTCTCTCTCTCTCTCTCTCTCTCTCTCTCTCTCTCTCTCTCTCTCTCTCTCTCTCTCTCTCTCTCTCTCTCTCTCTCTCTCTCTCTCTCTCTCTCTCTCTCTCTCTCTCTCTCTCTCTCTCTCTCTCTCTCTCTCTCTCTCTGTCCACCTCCCATTTTTTTCTGACGACTTTGAAGACTCTCGTAACACGATGTTAACCTTTCATTGTGGACACAGAAACGTGATGTCCAACAGGAAAATGAGCTCCTCAAAGTACCATTTTGGACATGTCTTCACACACGCGAAAACATGGACAGGACGAATGTCGCCCGGCGTCTCTCCAACACCCCCGCTCTATATATAGTAACCCTCTGTTTATGTCTGTCTGTCTAGCTTTCTGTCTGTCTGCCTGTTTGTCTGTCTATCTATTTGTCTGTATTGTGTCTGTTTGTTTTCCTGTCTGTCTTTCTATCTATTTGTCTTTATTGTGTCTGTCCGTTTGCATGTCTGGCTGTCTATCTATTTGTCTGTATTGTGTCTGTCTGTTTGTTTGCCTATCTATCTATCTATCTATCTCTCTATCTATCTATCTATCTATCTATCAATCTATCTATCCCTATTGTACTACTGATACTTTTCAGCAGAGGAGGACCACCAAATGAAGGATGCCCTACCCTCTCCTTTCAATCCCCATGTGGATGCTATCATAGCAAAGTAGTTCGAATTGCGATAGAGGAGAAGAACTCGAGACTTCCTGGGTGGAAGCCATAGTGCTAAAGAATAGATTCTGTTAAACACATGGACAGATTAAGAACCAGTAGGAAAAATCGACAAATGTGTGGTTTCTGTCTAAACGCATGAACTGATTAATACCAGAAATCTAAACTTCGACAAATGCGTACAAATGTGACCTTGGTTTCTGTTTAAACGCATGTACTAAATAATAACAAAAATCTAAACTTCGACAAATGCGTACAAATGTGGCCATGGTTTCTGTCTAAACGCATGAACTGATTAATAACAAAAACCTAAACTTCGACAAATGCGTACAAATGTGGCCATGGTTTCTGTCCAAACGCATGAACTAATTAATAACAAAAATCTAAAAATCGATAAATGCGTACAAATGTGGCTTTGGTTTCTGTCTAAATGCATTAACTGAATAATAACCAAATTCTAATAATAACCAAATCCTAAAAATCGACAAATATGTACAATTGTGGCCTTTGTTTCTGTTTAAACGCATTAACTGGTACCTAACCAAAATCTAATAATAACCAAATCTTAAAATTTGACAAAAGCGTACAAGTGCGGTCATGGTTTCTGTCTAAACGCATGATCTGCTTAATAACCAAAATCTGATAATAAACAAAACCTAAAAATCGACAAATATGTACAAGTGTGGCCATGGTTTCTGTCTAAACGTACGAACTGATTAATAACCAAATTCTAATAATAACCAAAACCTAAAAATCGACAAATATGTACAAGTGTGACCATGGTTTCTGTCTAAACACATAATTGAATAATAACCAAAATCTAAATATCGACAAATATGTACAAGTGTGGCCATGGTTTCTGTCTAAACGCATGATCTGCTTAATAACCAAAATCTAATAATAACAAAAACCTAAAACTCGACAAATATGTACAAGTGTGGCCATGGTTTCTGTCTAAACGTACGAACTGATTAATAACCAAATTCTAATAATAACCAAAACCTAAAAATCGACAAATATGTACAAGTGTGGCCATAGTTTCTGGCTAAGCGCATGAACTGATTAATAACCAAATTCTAATAATAACCAAAACCTAAAAATCGACAAATGTGTACAAGGGTGACCTAAGCTTGTCAAGTTGCTCTCCAAACCCGCTAACGGATCAGGACCACAGCAGCACTTGGCGATTATTCACAATCATGTCAGTCCTGCAGGGGGTCAGCACTAGAACTAGTTAGTGCTACCGTAACTAGTGGCTTATTGTATCAGTTTACAACTAGCTAATCAAATTATATTCCATGATAAATCGTCTCGATACCTAGTGTACATACTGCATTTCATTAAAGACCATTACTCAGCAATTGCCCTGGGCAATGCGCCGGCCTACTTTTAATGGTAATCTGAATAATTGCAAAGAACCATTTTCTCTCGGGTAATACGAGGTGGGAGAGGTCACTCTCATATATGTCCATATTATTATTATTATTATTATTATTATTATTATTAGTAGTAGTAGTAGTAGTAGTAGTAGTAGTAGTAGTAGTAGTAGTAGTAGTAGTAGTATCATTAGTGTTATTTTTATTACTATTATTATTATTATTATTATTATTATTATTATTATTATTATTATTATTATTATTATTATTATTATTATTATTATTATTATTATTATTACAATAAATAACTACTACTACTACGACTACTACTACTACTACTACTACTACTACTACTACTACTACTACTACTACTACTACTACTACTACCACTACTCTTCAACTGTGCATCCACATCTCTCAATTTTGACATTCATTAATCAAATATGTCGTGTGTATTCGTTTTCAGAAGGCAGCAGGAAATGTGCAAATTCCTCTCCTCCTCCAAAACTCGTTTCTTGGGTCAGATAAAAACAAAAACAATAACAATAATAAAAACGGGTTTCCACTAGCTTTACGTTAAAGACAAACCCGTCGATACATTTATCCAGCATTGTAACGACATGCCTGCAAGATATGTCACTTGCACTAACCACTAACTTAAAAAAGAAGAACCGAGCAAGAGGACGAAAGCTTGTATCTCGGCTGCTGCTTGCATGTTGCATGCTCAACAATTACGGGCGTTAATGGGGGCAAAGTCAAGCAAGACACTTCCCAAGAATGGGATGCGCATGAGGTTGAGTAAGACCGTGTGCTCCGCAAGTTCATCTATGCATTTTTATCACGTAATGTCACCTCCTTTGTTGTGATATTTCCAACTACCTCTCAGCCAAGCAAAATAAAAATGAGTCTTAAAAAATAAATAGATGTAAGGTTTAAATCTCTGTATCACAGCGCCAGTCATATTTTTTTTTCCATTAACACCATAATGTAAGGAAAGGATACATCGCATACCTGATCCTGCATGCATTTACCTGGGTGTCTTACCTGGTCAGAGAGAGGGCACTGCGAGCAATGCAGCATCCCACCCACCCCACCCACCCCTAAAAATTGCACAGATCAAAATAGTTTCGGGATTGTTTTCTTTATAATTCTCCTTCTGAACTTATAACTAGCACTGTCAGCGCTATGCGCAGACGTTAAAAAAGAAATCCTTGATGTTATATCACAAATATTCACATTTATGTCATTTTCAACGTGTGTCTGTCACTGTTAAAAGACAAGAAAAGCCGGTACAGGAGAGGCAAGCGTCATCTCATGCTCCAACAACCACACTATCAAGTGCACTAACATCTTCCCCTGAGTTCCAGGCAGGTAGACCTCTTTCCAGACGCTACCAAGATGCGAGAGAATTGGGCATGGCCAGATACAGTTCCCTCGAGGGGTTTTATTTCACGACGTAAGTTAAACCACCAGGCGATAAATACGAAATATGATGAATAACCTAATGACAGAATTAAACTATTATATAATGTATTTTTAAAATGCACAATATAGAGAACGATTAAATCGCTGAATAATCCCTAACTACCAACACCAATCTTGGTCTTCGTCGACATAGCGATCAGGTGTAAGGAGGTATTGGGAATGGGGGAACGTCCCGTGGTGTGTACAACGATGTTACCCCATTCCTTTAACCATCCCTCTCCTCCCATCTTCTTCTTTTTCTCTGCAACCCCTTCAAACCTCCTATCCCACCAATAAACAATACCTCACATCACGAGTTGCATCATAACGCTGTTGTAATTATTCCCCAAACCTTTCAAGTAAATCCGAGCTTTTTTCCACGTGTACACGTGAATGATTTACGCAAATCATTCACTGGAGAGTAAAAAATCGCTTAAAATAAAGATGCTCGACCAAGTTCCATCTTTTTTTAAAGCTTTCCAAAAGCCCAGCGTAGGTGTATTAGGCGAGAGCAAAATCTTCTCGGAGGAAAAACAGTAATTGCCGCAGCGGGTAAATGGAATGCGCTAGCAAGAGAGAGAGAGAGAGAGAGAGAGAGAGGAGAGAGAGAGAGAGAGAGAGAGAGAGAGAGACGCGCGCCAGGCGGGAGGGGGCGTGTGCCCATTACATCCATTATTACCCGTGTGTAGAGAAGAACGCAATATTTCACTCTGTCTGAATTCGTGTTGCTGTCGTTATTTACAACCGTTGCCATCTTGTTGTCTGAGATGGAAGCAGCGATAAGGTATCGCAACATCCCATTGATATTTTGACTTTTATTGCTTTGTTTTCTTTCATGGTATAATAATAATAATAATAACATTAATAATAATAACATTAATAATAATAATAATAATAATAATAATAATAATAATAATAATAATAATAATATTAATAATAATAACAATAATAATAATAATAATAATAATAATAATAATAATAATAATAATAATAATAATAATAATAATGAAAATAATAATAATAATAATAATAATAATAATAATAATAATAATAATAATAATAATAATAATAATAATAATAATAATATTAATAATATTAATAATAATAATATTAATAAATAATAATAATAATAATAATAATAATAATAATAATAATAATAATAATAATAATAATAATAATAATAATAATAATAATAATGAAAATAATAATAATAATAATTGTTATTATTATTATTATCATTATTATTATTATTATTAATATTATTATTATTATTATTATTATTATTATTATTATTATTATTATTATTATTATTATTATTATTAAAATGCAGAATTTCCCTAACCTCAGCGCCCTTAAATACCGAAACACTATATTTAAGGTCTCGTAAGTCAAATCACTGTCCATACCCTCTTGATAATAATAATAAAAATGAGAAAAAAATAAGGTCAATAAAGGTCAAACAAGATGCAAAAAGTTAGAGGAGTAACAATATAATATCATTTGACCCTTTGACCCATTATGTGACCTTCCAAAACGCAAGAGTATAAGAAAAGTCACTCGATTAAAAAAAATACAAATTGAAGGTCAACAAAGGCCAAATAAGATGCAAAAAATTATAGGAGTAACAATATATTATTTGACCCTGTGACCTCTCATGTGACCTTCCAAAACACAAGAGTATAAAAAAGTTACTCTTGTTAATTACCTAATGACAGATATCGAGATACAAGGCTAATTCTGCAGCAATAAAAGAAGCTACAGGATTATTATTATTATTTTTTAACGAATTCTGCAACTTTACAAGAGGCAAAAAAAAAAACTTTGTTTACGCAGTCAATTGACAAAAGATCAATAATATGGAGAAAAAAAGGCTAATTCTGAAACTTTACAGAAAGCAAGAAGATAAACAAGACTTTGTTTAACTCTGTGAACTCACGAAAGATCAAGAGTACGGAGAAAAAGACTAATTCTGAAACTTTACAAAAAGCAAGAGGATAAACAAGACTTTATTTAACTCTGTGAACTCACAAAAGATCAACTGTACGGAGAAAAAGACTAATTATGAAACTTTAAGACAGTCCCAAAGAAGCCACAGAAAACTCCATTTAACTTTGTGACTCTACCATCCATCCCAGACCTTGTGGAATTGTTCATGTGCAATATATCTGTAGAGAATAGTCGGCAGATGCTTGGCAAAATGCCCCATTGTTAACCCTGACACATTCCCTCGTTAAAAGCATTCCCTGATTAATGGCTGAATGCCTTGCTAAGCCACAGAAAGAATGACAAAACGAAGCAAAGGGAGTTTATGGTATAATCAACATGGGAGGGCTTCAGATGGTGAGTCCCTGCTTGCTTGCTTGCTTGATTGCTTGATTGCTTCCTTGCTTGCTTGCTTGCTTGGTTGCTTGCTTGCTTCCTTGCTTGGTTGCTTGCTTGCTTGCTTGCTTGCTTCCTTGCTTGCTTGCTTGCTTGCTTCCTTGCTTGGTTGCTTGCTTGCTTGCTTGCTTGGTTGCTTCCTTGCTTGGTTGCTTGCTTGCTTCCTTGCTTGGTTGCTTGCTTCCTTGCTTGCTTCCTTGTTTGGTTGCTTACTTGCTTCCTTGCTTGCTTCCTTGCTTGCTTGCTTCCTTGCTTGCTTGCTTGCTTGCTTGGTTGCTTCCATGCTTGATTGCTTGCTTGCTTCCTTGCTTGGTTGCTTGCTTGCTTCCTTGCTTGCTTGCTTCCTTGCTTTCTTGCTTGCTTGCTTCCTTGCTTGGTTGCTTGCTTGCTTGCTTGATTGCTTCTTTGCTTGCTTGGTTGCTTGCTTCCTTGCTTGGTTGCTTGCTTCCTTGCTTGGTTGCTTGCTTGCTTCCTTGCTTGCTTCCTTGCTTGGTTGCTTGTTTGCTTCCTTGCTTGCTCGCTTCCTTGCTTCCTTGCTTGCTTCCTTGCTTCCTTGCTTGGTTGCTTGCTTCCTTGCTTGCTTGCTTGCTTGCTTGCTTGCTTTCTTGCTTGCTTGCTTGCTTCCTTGATTGCTTGCTTGCTTCCTTGCTTGGTTGCTTGCTTGCTTGCTTCTTTGCTTGCTTGGTTGCTTGCTTCCTTGCTTGGTTGCTTGCTTGCTTCCTTGCTTGCTTCCTTGCTTGGTTGCTTGTTTGCTTCCTTGCTTGCTTGCTTCCTTGCTTCCTTGCTTGCTTCCTTGCTTCCTTGCTTGCTTGCTTGCTTCCTTGCTTGGTTGCTTGCTTCCTTGCTTGCTTGCTTGGTTGCTTGCTTGGTTGTTTGCTTGCTTCCTTGCTTGCTTGCTTACTGCCTTGCTTCCTTGCTTGGTTGGTTGCTTGCTTGGATTTGTGGCTTGGAGAAAAAAGGACTTTAGGGAGAAGGGAGGGTTAAGATGCAGCCTTGATCATA
>JAXCGZ010006134.1:17500-64895 GCA_037179515.1 Halocaridina rubra
TTTCTTAACAAACATAATTGTGGCATCGTATGCTCTCTCAACAAACATAATTGTGGCATCGTATGCTCTCTCAACAAACATAATTGTGACATCTTATGCCTTCTTAACAAACATAATTGTGGCATCGTATGCTTTCTTAACAAACATAATTGTGGCATCATATGATCTCTTAACAAACATAATTGTGGCATCGTATGCTTTCTTAACAAACATAATTGTGGCATCATACGCCTTCTTAACAAACATAATTGTGTCCTTCCGTAATATGGGCAAGGAAATGTACAGATATATTTAATTGACATCTGTGAGGCCAAAGTTTGAATATGCAGCACTCTTCTGTAATCCGCATTTGAAAAGGCTTATAAATACAGTGGAGAAAATTCCATGACAGACTACGAAGACAGTACCAGAGATACGTAGTCTCAGATATGAGAAAAGGCTAAAGGAGTCAAACTTATCATCACAAGACGCTAGAAGGAAGAGGGGAAGTATGGTAGCTAGAGGCCATGATTTGAGGATGAGTCTTCATACAGAGACATTTTAGTGCCACCCTTTGGTGCAGCTCTTTTGGCGCTAAATGTTTTGGCGTTGCTTTTTTTTGGCACTAACCTAACCTAACCTACCTTAGCCTAACCTAATATAGCAAAAATACCTTAGTGCCAAAAAAAAAAGCAACGCCAAAACAGTTTAGCGCCAAAAGAGCGTCGCCATAAGGGTGGACCAAATAGTCCTATTCCGAGCAAATAATAGCCTATATTTAACTATTACTTTAATTCCTCTAAACCTATGTATAAGATTCGGCCAAATTATTAATGTTTCATTTCCTTCACAAAAATAAAGAAGAAGAAGAAGACAGAGAGAGTGCATATCACGGCCACCTCCCGTCACCACACTCACCACGAGTCTCTCCTTGCATCAAAAACACCACAAATATCATCAATGACATCACAGCATCACACACTAATTTCAGAAACTTTTGTGAACAAACCAAGCGTTTTATTATGAACTTATATTAAGTAATAAAACTAACTTTCTCTTTTTGAGTGTTTAGTCAAGTACATAATTAAATTTGTCAAACAAATTGTATAGATTTATGTAGATTTGTATAGATTTATAAAGATTTGTGTAGATTATTATAGATTTATATAGATTTATGTAGATTTATATAGATTTTTGTATTTTTTATAGATTTATATAGATTTCTGTGGATTTTTGTAGATTTATATAGATTTATTGACGTAATTATGAATTTGAAAAGAAAAATAATATGTATTAAACATAAAATGGCGAAAATATTCTTTGGCAGAAAGAATCTTAATTTTGAAAAAAAAATGGAAATTTTTATTTGTTATTGAATAAAATTAGCAATCACGTAGCGTCAGCGACTCTGAAGAGGCAGGTCGAGGGTTCGAGCCCCGCCACGGTCTGAGCGGTAACGATTACATCTGCTTAAACAAGCCCTTGGCAAGAAGGTACCCGTCCTAGCCCTTGCTAGCAAAGGGAGTCCGTGACGTAAAACCGGTTGTTTATTTAATACAATTACGATTTTTTTTTTACATTAATAACAAAGTAAATATGTACTTTCACACACACAGCGAGAGAAATGTAGATAAAAAAACACTCAAAATATTTAAAATTTATAAAATGAACTAAATGGAAATTAAATTCTAAGAAATTAATTTAAATTTCTTATAATAAATTTCATGACACTTTTTTTACCGAATATATACAACCACATTTGGACAACAAGCAAGCACGGACATTTAAATCACTTTATTAACTTACTGTGGCTAATTATGATTATTTCTTCGCCAGAAGCACATACCGCGTCTTTTTTTTTCTATTTGAGACCCAGTATCGATGCCAATAAGAAAATAGGAAACGATACATTCAAATCACATCGTAAAATCCAACATGGCGGCGTGGCTCGAGTCTAGCTGACAGTTGTACCAACCCTACCGTTTTATCTTCAATGTCGAGTGAGAATGAATAATCATTTCTGATGGCATTTTATTTTTGTATATTTATAAAAAAAAATATTAATAATATTAATCTAAATAATAACAAAATTCTGAAACGACCCAATAACAGCCTATATTTCTATGTAGCTTTATAGTAGCTGAAAGATGTACCAGCACTGCCCTTTTAACTTTGAAATCGAAATAGCATAAAAATATTATATTTTTAATTATGTATGGAAATTATTAAGTTATAACATTAATTTAAAAGAATAAAGATTTTTCCTCCAACGTATTTTTCGTCGAGAAAAATAATGGCTTTTCAAAAATTCTATTTGAAGTGGTATTGCTCGATATTGGCAGTACTGCTTTTTAAATTAAAAGTAAAAAAAAAAAAAACAATGTACGCCATGCTTAAAGAAATTTAAAACTGTTTTTTTTTTTATGTTTTTAGCTTTACGAGCAAGTACCGAGATTAATAGAACTTGAATTGTAATCTTTGCTGCATTTTATTACTAATTTTACCTTAAATTACTTTTAAGTTACCATGAGAAATTTTTGTCAGCCATAAAAATTCGTTAAGAAATATTATTATTATTATTGACATTCAAATATATTACCTAGAGAGAGAGACTCAAGGTGAAAGATAGTTTAACCACCCCTCCATAATTTCTCCAATGTCATTTACTAAGTTCTTATGCAGTTATTATTATTTTTTTTTTTTTGCGCATGTCGAAGGCGTGTTTTCTTTCTTCTTCTTCTTCTTCTTCTTCTTCTTGTCAAGCCTTAAGATCAGTTCCAAATAGCCTTCCTTGGTGTAAGGATCTATTTAGCAATTGGATATATTAATATCTATTTTAAGAGTGAAATTGTTTTGGTGTTATGGCGTTTATTCGCTTACAGTGATCTGTTGGAAAATCCGATTCGTGAATTTATTAATTTCTAAGACTTGTTTTTTATATTCATCTGTAAGAAATATATATATATTTTTTTTTTTTTTGGGGGGGAGTGTCTACTGTAGTTCAATGTTGTTTAAATATTACTTTTTTCATTAATATTATTATGTTTGTGACACCGGGACAGGCCCGGGCACGAGAAAATACCAAGACGAAGGAAAAGAAAAAGGTTAAAGACAAGGCAGAGATGAGGTAATGTCACACAAAGGAAAACGACAGACAGAAAAAAACAGTTAATACATATAACCCAGTTATGGCGAAAATTCATGAAATTGTTTATGATATTTGATAACTATTGCTATTACTTTAAATATGTATTCAATGCTTTTGGGGTTTTTATTTCAAATGCTGGGAGTTTACTGTTTTACGTCACGGACTCCCTTTTCTACCAAGGGCTAGGACGGCTGCCTTCTTGCGAAGGACTTGTTTTGGCAGATGTAATCCTTACCCAGAGTGCATGCCCTTGCTAACCTCAGACAGTGACGGGCCGCAAACCCTCGACCTAACACCTCAAAATCGTGGACGCTACCACTTGAACCACGGTGACTACGACTTTAAAAAAAAAATTAAATCTTATTTTCTTTTGGCTATATCCATTGCAAAATGAAATATACAGAAAGACTTGAAATAGAATATCATCGTTTGTGTTCAGAGCGGGAAAGAGCACGCCATTTATTTTTTTTTTCTAGTGGGCCCGTCTCAGTGTGGAGTTGAATCTTGTTTCAATGGATTTTGATGAGTTTTGAATGAATTCGATCTTGGAAGTCTGAAAATATGTTCACTTAACCTAACCCAACTAAGCCTAACCTAAAAATGGTTTTCTACATTTTATTAATTGAATGTGACCTTGAAAACTGTCGTAAATTACTATTTTTTTTTAAGGTTAGACAAGGTTAGAATACATCTTCCGACGGCTATTAAGGTCACATTCTTTCAAAATTCATCCAAAATCATAAGAAAATGTGATTTTCATCCCTAGTTAAGATGGGCCCAATTGTAAAAAAAAAAAAAAATACCACAGTCAGTTATTAAAAAAAATGCAATGAAAATGCTTGATCTGTTTTTGTTTCAGAACTTTTTACTTCTTCCTTTTTCTCCTTTTTTTTCTCAAGCTTATTTTTTGTGTGAATGTGACCTTGGATTTCAACGATATTTGGTAATTATATGAATTTTGGGAAGAATTGTCTGGTCACTTAGGCTAAGAGCCTTTGGAGTTCATTTTTCTCCTGACTTCAGGCACCCACTGATGAAAGATTTACTGCCATAGAGAAGAGGAAATTATATTTTAATGTGTTTTAAGGATTTTGTTCATATCTGAAGGAATTATTCAAATTCATATTTTGTGGGAAAACTTGATTGAAATACAACGGCGTTAGAACTTGTGGCTTTTGTTTTCATATATAGATAGCCTATGTAATGAAGCCCATTTATTTATACGTAATATCCCGTAGTTTAGCCGTTATTGATGGTGGCTTGAATCTGTAGCTTATGACGCGAGTTCGATTCCTCTGAAGTGCAAATAACTTTTTGTAGTAATTTAACTTCTCGCCCTTAATCTTATCATAACTATCGCCCTGCCTAAAGGATTGTAGGCTATCCTTGAAATTTTTTTCGAAGTTTAGATACAAAATACAGACAGTATTGAATGTCATTCTGTCCTTCCTCTAGCTATTAATATTTTTTTCGGTTTATATTGTTTTAATAAAGAAGAGGGAACAAATATATAGCTTTTCCCGCTTATGCAGGGTCGCTATTTCTGGAAAGCCGTTTCCAACGATTCCTATTTTCGACGTCATCCACTGCAATATCTTTTTGTTTTATAACAGCTGTTACACACTCCATCCACCTTCCCTTTGGTCTCCCCCTCCCCCTCCTTCTTGGCAACACAACGTACCTGGCCACCCCATCCCCACAACTCTCCTCCCGCCATACTCCAGATCCCTCCTCATGATATGTCCGAACCACTGAAGCCTCTTTTCCTGGATTTTCTTAGACGGTTCTATAACTGTAGTTGTTAATCTTACTAAATAATTCCTAATTCTATCAATTTCTTTTAATTCCACCATCCTGCTCCTCATATCTGCCACATCCATTTTCTTTGCTTAAGATATCTCCATGGGCCAGGTCTCTACTCCATATGGCATTGCAGGTCACACTACAGTTTTATGCAATTTTCCCATCATTTTCACATTTATCCTCAGGTCCCACAACACTCCAGATACCCTTTTCCAATTGCTCCATTACCAAATGTGAAAACATGAATCATATTTTACCCCGAACGGGACTCGAACTCACGACAAATGATTACTGTGTCAAGGCGCTACCTTTTGTGGTTTAGTTGGTAACGCCTTGACACAGTAATTGTGTCCCAGGTTCGAGTCCCGGTCGGGGTAAAATATGATTCGCATTGTGAGTATCTTGTTAATGTTTTTTTTTAAATATATAATAAGAACAAATTTCCTTAGGCAGACGAACGACCTTAGTCAGAAGAGAAATGGGTTGCCACTTTAGAGGTATCTAACCTAACCTAACTAGTTTTCCATGATGAATCATAAATAACTAAGCTATATGCCATTAAGTATTATTGTCCATGGATAGGTAGGCTATGGTGTAATTGTCCTGATAGACCGCACTTTACAGTAGCACCGAGTTATATATTTTCAATTCTCAAAAAAGTCCATTAAGGTTACAGTTGTGTTCTTCCGGAAGGACAAGATGTTTGAAAGGTTAGCCAATTGATGGGAATGTACGAAGATATATAGTATATAATTTTTGGTGTAGCTTTCTAGCTCATATTTATTTAATGATTTATTTTATTTATTTTTTATTTACTTATTTATTCATTTTTACATATGACACCGATGTATATTTTTACCCTTAACGAAACAAGAACATTTTAAAGATTCTGTTTCAGCATTATCCCCTTACGTCCATTAGTGAATTCACTGATCTTGCTGTATTGATAGAGGCTGAAACACAAAGAACCCCACGACCCTCTCCTTTTCCCCAAAATGGCTTTGGTGGAGATTGTATAGGCCTATGTATGGAGGAAAAATTGTAGTCTTTCTGGGTGATAACGTTAAAACCACTTCAACTTCCAAAAGCTGGATATATTCATAGATTATTATTATTTTTTTTTTTTTTACGTTACAAGATGCACTATACTTGAGTGTGTGTGATTACCTAACTGTGTTCACAGGAAAGAGCCCAAAGCTCGTATCTTCCCTTCTCCTGATCGGTTCCATTTTGTACTTAGTGATACTTATCATACCTGTCCTTAAAACTATGGACTGAGATAGCATTAACTACCTCCTCGCTTAGCGAATTCCAATTATCAACTACTCTTACACTGTGTGTGTGTGTGTTTGTGTATTCATTCATTTCATGATGCTTGCAAACAAACATATAAAGCAATGATCGTTATTTTTACATTTCAGGATTTGGATAAAAATCTTTTCAGAATTGACCGGAACATGGCGGGACTCCTACAGGCAGCCAGGTTTATTCCCATTGTATTACTACGACTACTACTTGTCGCTCTCTTAAGGGAAAATAAAACGCCATCTTATGATCGTCACTATATTATTGCAGGCGATTATGATTTCATTATTGGTATGTTTTCCATGGGTTATATTTTTAGAGAAATGTTTTATAAGCTCAACCTACAAGAAAGATAAAAGATAAATCCAGAGTAAGATATTCAATTCGTCTCTCTCTCTCTCTCTCTCTCTCTCTCTCTCTCTCTCTCTCTCTCTCTCTCTCTCTCTCTCCTGCAGTTGGTGGTGGAACAGCAGGGTGTGTCCTGGCTTCCCGTCTAGCCGAGGTAGAAGGTTGGCGAGTACTCCTGCTGGAAGCCGGAGGTCGGATGGCTCCCGAAAGCATCGTTCCTGCGTTCAACTTATTCTTGTTCCAGGGTGACCACGACTGGAAGTACCGAACTCTGCCCAAGAGAAACGTTTTTAAAGCCTTCCAGGATAACGTGAGGCCAATTTTTTTTTTCCTTAGACTTTCTACCAATATTTGTCATTTGTTTTAATTTTATGTAATTGGTTTGACTTTTACTTGTATCAATTTCTGTAGATAACTTTATAACTATTTTGGTTATTCTTATTCATATTTAGTTGAAACTTATCACGCCCCGTCACGGACTGAGGTTAGTAAGGGCATACACTCAGGGTAACGATTACACCTGCCAAAACAAATCCTTCCCAAAAAGGCAACCGTCCTAGCCTTTAATAGAAAAAGGAGTTGGTGACGTAAAAATCCATAGTTTTTAGTTGAAACTTAAGAAATAGTCACCTTTTTACTGTACATAAATATGATATTTAATTTATATCTGTATAAATATGTAACATTAGCTAATTTATAAATTTTAATCTAATTTTCATAAACATTTTTCAAGATTTCAGTATTTACTGTCTATGGTTCGTTAGTAGTCACCGTGGCTCAAGCGGTAGCGTCCGCGACTTTGAGGCGTCAGGTTGAGTGTTCGCGCCCAGTTACGGTATGAGGTTAGAAAAGGCATGCACTAAGGGTAATGATTACATCTGCCAAAATAAGTCCTTCGCAAAAAGCCCTAGCCCTTGGTAGAAAAGGGAGTCCGTGACGTGAAACCGGAACGAACTGTATATAGTTCGTTAAACAACTGAAAACTGAGCTACGATTTTCTGTCTACTTGAATATACAATTTATATACATAGCCCCTAGTACCCCCCCCCCTTATAGGAGGCGTGGCTAAGTCAAAGTAAACAAAAAAAAAACTTGATTCTTTGTGGGAGGAAAATGCAAAGAAAGGAACTCCCAGTCCCCCCTTCGCTCCATCCCCAAATAGTCGACCTTTCTTTTTCCTCATTTCAGGCTATCCCCTACCCCCGGGGGTTAGGAGCCGGGGGTTCCTCATCAGTGAATTCCATGATTTATTTAAGAGGCCACAAAAACGACTACGATCATTGGGAATCTCTTGGCAACACTGGCTGGGCATATGAGGACGTTCTGAAGTATTTTATAAAAGCTGAAAATTATTTGGGCTCCAGATATAACAAAACAGGTAAAAGAGTGTAGATTTATTTTTATTATTATTATTGATATTAATACTGCATAATGTTGATGTATGGTAATGATAATGATTATCATTATTTTTATTATTATAGTTGTTATTTATTATTATTATTATTTTCTTAAATTATTGTTGTTGTTGATATAAGTAATAGTAGTAGAATAATAGTTATATAAATATATTATATATGTATATACGTATGTAGGCAGATATATATATATATATATATATATATATATATATATATATATATATATATATATATATATAATTTTTTTTTTTTTTTTTTTTTTTTTTTTTTTTTTGCAGCCTCTTATCACGGCTTTGGGGGTCCCCTGAGTGTGGATGACCAACGTTGGAAGACCCCTGTGGCTGATGCCTTTCTGCAAGCCGGCCAACAAATGGGATTTCCAATTATAGACCCCAGTGGTCCTGAATCAATAGGTATATACCATAACGAGTTGTATTTCATAAATGCATTTTGAAAAAGACAATTATCTTAGGTTTTTGTTGTTATGGAAATTTTGTGTTTTTAGTCAAAGTTGCAGCTATGCCTGCATCTACACGGAATATTCTGGTGTATTCGTTAAAGATATATTATCCCTTCACATTTGACAAGTCACAACACACCCCGTCTCTGTCTTTGCTTTCTCTCTCATCATTATTGTATACCGTTCTTTTATTTCTGCCTTTACCTTGACCTGCTACTTTTTTCTTAGATATTTTATTGGTGTCAGGGACCGACGAGGGTAATTTTATATGGCAGTTCCGGCCACACTCATTAAATAGCTGTTTTTAACTTGAGTCAAAGATTTTTAAAATCTGCCAATATATTCGAACCGCTGTAAGTCTGTCATTCAGCTTTTGATATTGACACAAAATTGTATAGGGGTTGGATATTTGCTTATACCTATAAACCCAGACTATTGACACACAAAATTGTACATGGGTTGGTTATTTGCTTATACCTATAAACCCAGACTATTGACACACAAAATTGTACAGGGGTTGGTTATTTGCTTATACCTATAAACCCAGACTATTGACACACAAAATTGTACAGGGGTTGGTCATTTGCCTATACTATGAATTATTTTATTTTGATTCTAATGAGAAGTGAAAGTTTTTGGAATTCTATATTGTCACATATATTCTTTGCCATTTTACGTGTCACTGTTAATCCCCATTCCTTTAGGGATAGTTATAGACAGGTTAGAGTTGGGGAATTAATGCTGGATGCCTTACCTCAGATGCACAAACTCATAATTCATGACTAGTGTCAATTGCCATCTTTGGTTGAATATATTCAGATGCAGAAAAGAATATTTTCATGTCTAGTGCCAATTGTCATCCTTGGATCCAGAAACGCATAATTCATTTGTAGTGCCAGGTGTCATCTTAGGTAAAATTCCCCAGATGCACAAACTAATAATTCCTGTCTAGTGCCAAGTGCCATCCTTAGATACACAATGCACAGACGAATAATCCATTTGTAGTGTCAGGTGCCATCTTAGGTAAAATTCCTCAGACGCACAAACTAATAATTCCTGTCTAGTGCCAAGTACCATCTTTAGATTCACAGTGCACAGATGAATACTTAATTTGTAGTGCCAAATGCCATCCTTAGATGCACAATGCACAGACGAGTATATGCATAGTGCCAAGTGCCCAATATGGTCAAATCACTCATATGCAAAAAGATGAACAATTCATGGTCTGATGGTAGTAATAAAGAGATTTTGAATAACCTTCAGGTTTCGCGCCTATTGATCTGACTTCTCGCAATGGGCGCCGAGCATCTACAGCAGATGCCTATCTGAACCCAGCTGCTGAAGCTCGTAAAAATCTTCATGTCCTCCTGAAAGCTTACGTTACGAAGGTACGAAAATGCCCATTTGTAGAGAGATTTTTTTTTCTTTTTTTAATATCATTATAGTCTCTAGTGCCATTGTAGTCACCGTGGCTCAAGCGGTAGCGTCCTCGACTCTGAGGCGTCAGGTCGAGAGTTCGCGCCCCGTCACGGTCTGAGGTTAGCAAGGGCATGCACTCAGAGTAACGATTACATCTGCCAAAACAAATCCTTCGCAAGAAGGCAACCGTCCTAGCCCTTGGTAGAAAAGAGTCCGTGACGTAAAACCGGAACATAGTCTCTAGTACCATTCACTATTCTTATTGATATCGTAAAATTCACTTCAAATTCCATTTTCTTAAGTTTTTTTTTTTTTAGTTCTAAGCTGACATGGATTACGTAATGTTTATATCAATATGTTTTTTTTTTATGACTCGTTCTTTAACCACATCATAATCCTTCTTCCTTCTTAAGAGGTTTATTATTATGATACATATGCAAACTACAATTAAAGTCTATTTTACCTGTATTTTGTCATTTACCCATATCAATGTCTCTTCCTTCTTAAGAGGTTTATTATTATGATACATATGCAAACTACAATTAAAGTCTATTTACCTGTATATACATATGCAAACTAATACAATTAAAGTCTATTTTACCTGTATATTGTCAGGTTCTCATTGACAGTTCCAAGAAAGCTGTTGGAGTTAGTTATCAGCAGGGTAGCGAAGGGCCAGTAAGTAAATGAACCATTTCAATTTAATAAAGTATGTTTGCTTGACGGCACAGTGCCACAATTGACTAGTTATATTAGACGTGAAGCTAATTTACGCCTAAACGTCTAAAAATGGACACTGAATCTAGTGTATTTCAGTGAAACCCAATTTTGAAGTCTGAATTTTATATTATTATTATTATTATTATTATTATTATTATTATTATTGTTATTATTATTATTATTTATTATTATTTATTAATATTTATTATTATTTATTATTTATTATTATTTATTATTATTATTATTATTATTATTATTATATTTATTATTATTATTATTGTTATTGTTATTATTATTATTATCATTATCCACAAAACTTGATTAATATTAAAGAAAAAAAATAGTTTACTTAAAATGCTTGTGAAAAAGTGTAAATAAACTCCTCTCCTTCTGGTAAGTTTGGAAATAACAAAATATTTCTTTGCAAATGTCACAGACACTAATTTCTCAACCCTTGAATTTTATAAGAAGGACAAAAAAAATCCTTATCTCAAAATTTTTTCTGATATTCATGTTTATGTTTTCGCAGACAAGGACAGTGATGGCCAGAAAAGAGGTTATCCTGTGTGCTGGCGCCATAAATTCACCCCATTTATTGTTGTTGTCTGGAGTAGGACCTTTGAAAGAACTTCATGATTTTGGAGTAAGTTTTGACTTTCCATGTCTTCCTCTCAGTGAGAACTTGTAATAGACCTTGAAAATTTCTGTTTTTAGGTTCGTTCGTGGATTATTTTTTTTTTTTAGTTTTTTTTTTACTTAATCCCCATTAGGGGGTGGACACAGACAAGGTATGGTTGGGGAATTAAGGTTGTATGCTATTTTTAACGCCCCACAGTAGGCTCGATCGCGGCCATGTCACCTCTCGAGGCGACCATTCTACCACAACCCTACTTGATTGGTTTGTTGGAAAATGAAGAAATCGTTTTCAAAACCACAAAAGTTATTTTAGGATAGAGCATGAAATTGAATCTTTTATTTTTCGTTACTAATCCCAGTTCTTTACGTAAAATATTACTTCCCTTATCAGTTTGTTGTAATTAGAAAGAAGCAGCTGCTAAAGAGGACCAAAGAACAGTTTTTATTCTTAAAAATATTCCCGTTTTTACGAAATTACTGCTTGCTTCAGTAAACTGTCTCACAACATCTGGATAGATATCTTGCAAGCCTAAAAGCCTCTTACAGCCTTTTTTATACTTGTATAAGTAATGACTTCATGACATTAGGTCAATAAGTCTGATAATATAAAGATGCTTTTAACCTCTTGTTCATATTCCATGGCACTTATGCCAACTAGTGCCTTTTGAGACTTGTTAGCTGTCCTCAGACTCATTTCAACATCACTGCTTATATAACGTTCAGATATATCCTCTTTCCAGATACCTGTTATGTCCGATTTGCCAGGAGTGGGTAAGAACCTACAAGATCATGCAGCAGTCTCCGGACTCTCTTGGACCGTCAATAGGGGTTCCTCATGGACAGCGAGTATTCTCGCCAACCCTCTGAACCTCAAAAGATTTCTACGATATGGCGAAGGTTAGTTTCCGAATGGTCACATTATTGATAATGATATGATCATCATCATATCTTTCGGTTTCTCCCGTCAGGAGTCGCCACAGCGGATCAGTAGTCTCCATATCGCCCTATCCCCTGCGTCCTCCTTTGTCACACCACACACCTTCATGTCTTCCCTCACCACATCCGTAAATCTCTTTGGCCTACCGTTCCTCTTTCCGCTTAGCAGCTCCAACCTTAGAATCCTTCTCCCAACATACCCTTCATCCCTCCTCAGAACATGCACAGACCATCTCAGTCTCGCCCCCTCACCATGTCCCCAAACCTTCCTAACCATGCTGTCCCTCTAATATACTCATTCTTTATCCTGTCCATCCTCTGCACGCCCAAAGAAAACCAGTGATATGATAATTTGTGCTTAATCGCAGTAGCGCAGTGGTGAGTGCTCGACTTGACAAGTGACAGACCCATGTTCGAGCTCACCGCGGACCGTAAAAAGGGGCATCCAGTTTTAATTCCACAGTTACAACCCATCTGCGTCCACTCCCATCTGAATGGGGTTAAATAGTGTTTTATTACATGGCCAATATTAATAATTTTAAGGAAAGAAAAGGTAATTTTTTTTAATAAATATATTCCATTGAATATACTACCTGGTTCCCACTCAATAGGTCACACGAGTACGTTCTCCCAAGTACTGACTCGTGACTCAACACTACACAGATTTGAATATGATGAAGTCTAATTACTGACAACTGGGTGAGTACATGTTGACTAGTGAGTCATCATGACTCAAATTTGAATATGAAGATGTCTAATAAGAGACTCGTGACTCCTGACTCATCTTTGAAAGGACGTAAGCCACTTTGGCGCACCCAATGACATTTTATTTGGCACCCTTTGAGGATTCAGGCACCCTACTTTAAGAACCCCTGCTACAGAGGAGGAAAAATGGCATCCTCTTAAAGATTTTAAGTACCAATCCTATATACGTACACCATGTTGTCATTGCAGGGGATAAACACCAGCTAAGCTCATAACACAACACTGACTCACCATTTCTAGATGAGTCGATTAATTTTCTCACTCATACTCAGCAGATAGTTGCAGTACTGTAGCTCTGCATCTAGCTGCAGTGCCACAGAAAAAATAGCAGTACTGCAGAAAAAACATTTATTCTTGGAGTTTTTCACCATTGCGTTCAATATATATTAGAAATATAATATCCACAGTAATGTAAGTGTTCTTAAAGAAAATAGAAACTGCCATGGTGCAACGGTCGAGTTCTCAACTCTTGGGAGGGGTGATAGAACCGCGTTCGAACCCACGGCGGGTCCTATAGAAGGGCATCCAGCCATAATTTCCCCGCTTCAGTCCATCTGTGTCCACCTCCAAATGGGAACTAACAGTGACACATGATCTAGCAAATATGTGTAGCAAGTAGGTGGACATAGCTTGGAGGTGGTGGATTAGTTACTCGCCAGTGACGATATGTAAAGCACAAGACCCCGTCCTCTTGAAAAACTCATGATAAAATTTATATGTTTTATCTCATTAATCACCAGCACCTTTGACCTAGTCTGTAGGAACGGGAGGTATGACCACATATGATGAAACTATTTTTTAATTTCAATTTTCATCAGGACCCATGACCTCGCTTGTAGGAACAGAATGGATGACCACATATGATAAACCTTTTTTTTCTCATTCTACACCAGGACTTTTGACCTCGCCTGTAGGAACAGAAGTTATGACCACATGTGATAAAACCCTTTATTTTATTTTTTTTTTTCATTTTCACCAAGATCGTTGACCTCGCCTATAGGAACAGAAGGTATGTCACATATGATAAAAACTTTTAATTTCATTTTTCACCAGGACCTTTGACCTCGCCTATAGGCACTGAAGGGAATGCTTGGGCCCCGTCTGCTGTAGGAGATTCTAAATGGCCTGAGATCCAGTTGGTATTTATCTCTGCCACTCCAGCTTTTGACTATGGCTTCGCAGTGCGTGACAAAATAGGATATGACCCAGAGGTACCTGAATCACCATATTTGGTTTTAGTAGATTTCATATTAGCCTGTGTGTGTTATCCGGTCCCAAGCCCGGATAAATGGGGAGGGTTTCCAGGATAGTCCTAGCAAGACACTGGAAGAAAACCTCTTTGCTCAAGCAACGCATGGCTGACCAAAATGCAATGGCCCTCAGTCCTCAGTAGCCCTTTGATGGGCGGAGGGTGAGTGGAGGAGCTTCATACATGGTCAGCTGACTGATAGGTAGAGAACTATCTACTCCGGTGTATGGTGAGGGAAAAAATTAATTAAAAGAAAATAAAATAAATTAAAAAAAAAATAAAAAATAAATAAATATATATATATATATATATATATATATATATATATATATATATATATATATTATAATAATAATAATAATAATAATAATAATAATATTAATAATAATAATAAAGAAGAAAAAGAAGATGATGATGATAATCAGTATATTTCTACACATAATATCATATGTGTTTATGCTGCAAGTATATTTAGCCTCATTATTTAAATATATGTATAGTACACAAAGACCACGATTCCCCTTGTAATGATATGCTCAGTGCTTACCTAATGACAATTAAAGAAGCATAGGAATCAGTGCCAATGGAGAGTGCCTCCTCTCTCTCTTTCAATCCCAACATACCTGACCTGTCCTCTGCTGCTGCAAGCTGCAGAAAGTGACCATCTTTGGCTGAGTCGATACCGTGGAGTATTTTATAAGTTTGGATTATTTCGTCCCGTGGCCAAGACAAAGCACATTCTCAGTCTAGGGTTCTGGCTGGAAATTTCCGACCAGAATCCCATCGTATCTCAGGATTCTTCGCTAGAGGATACATAATGAAATAGTAACCAAATTTCTCATCGTCTCATCCTACAGTTTTACTCAAAATATTTTGGGGACATCTATGGCGCTGAAGGATTCTCTCTGGCACCATTTCTCAGCCGACCCAAGAGTCATGGCACAGTGACCCTAGCCTCTAATGACCCCTCAGTTAAGCCGGTTATTGACCTCAACTTCCTCGACCATCCTGATGACATCACGGCATTAATTCGAGGTGAGTCAACTATGTTAGCAACTTTGCTTGTTTTTTTCTTTCATTCTTTTTTTCAGAATATGACAAGTTGCTTTCTTGCTTTTCAAAGTAACATCCTTGTTTACTGTGTTGTTTTACGTGTAAAAGATGAAATAAATATATTAATAGATAAAACGCGGTCTTGTTTATTCAATAGAAAGTGCGTTTATACAATTATAAATGCATGTGTAGGAGTTAATGTGTTAGAACAGATGGAGGTAGATGAAATAGTTATTTCTCTCTCTCTCTCTCTCTCTCTCTCTCTCTCTCTCTCTCTCTCTCTCTCTCTCTCTCTCTCTCTCTCTCTCTCTCATTTCTTATTACTGTGATTCATTACTCCTCATTTTAACAAACTTTAAATACTCTCTAATTATGTGTATTCACGGGTCAGTTACGATGAATGTGTCGTGATACATCATTATTTGCATAATTAAGTAGAATTAGACGAATGTAGACCTTCGATTTTTATTATTAATATTAAATAGACCTGTAATTTGCTAGGCCTTCTATCGAAACTAGGCAATAGGCCTACGAAGGAAATTTTATTTAATATCCTGATGATTTTATCCTATTTTATGAGAACTAAACTTAGATAAATATTATTTAAATCATACATATTTGGTACGCACATGTGAACGGATATATGGTGTAGTGATTATAAATTCAGTGGAAGTCATGTCCATATTAGCTTGTATGGACACACCACCATTGGCTAGGTTTAAAATTCAGTTCATGATTTTTTATTCTGAATAAATGTATTAGTCCAGGTCTATTTGTATATCAAATATTTATTATATTATGAATATATTATTATTTGTACAATATAGCATTTACTGCAGTATATCATATGTTAGTATAGCTAAATTATGCGCTTTATAATCCTATTCAGTTACGGGTTTTTTCCTATGCATACATCAACACCGAATATTCTGGCTTAGTAGTTGCACATCTATTATCTATTCACATCTGACAAGTCACAACACTCCCTATCTCTTATTCTTTTTTGCATTCTTTCTCATCATTATTGACTATTCTTTCAGCCTCTCTTTTTTATGATTCCCTTATTTTTTACTTTGTCCTTTAGCTGTTATTTTTCCTTAAATGTTTTCTTGGTGTCCGGGCCCGATGAGGGCGCATTTTTCTGCTATTCCCAGTGTCACACACAACCATTGTATGATAAGTATCACTTAAGTACAAAAGTGGAACCGACCAGGAGACGGGGAGTTACGAGCATTATGCTCTTTCCCGTAAACACAATTAGGTAATTACGCAAAACCATAATAATCACTCTGGTCTGTGGCGTAAACTACGCATATCTTTGCCCTCATGGCTTTGTCTGTGAGTGAAAATTTCTTTGAATATATAGGGTCGATTAGATATGAGACTGCAGCCACACCGATGGATACGGTTTTACGTCACGATCTCCCTTTTCAACTAAGGGCTAGGACGGTTGCCTTCTTACGAAGGACTTGTTTTGGCAGATGTTATCGTTACCCCGAGTGTAGGCCCTCACTAACCTCAGTCCGTGACGGGGCGCGAACCTTCGACCTGCCGCCTTAGAGGCGCAGACGCTACCATTTTGCTACGGAGACTACGAGAGTACATCCACACCATAGTGATAACAATTATTTACGTAAACAAGCTGTCATTGTTTATAGTATTGCTATAAAGAACTATTTTCAGCAATTTTTTTTCTATTCCTCTCTGTAAACAAATTTTTTTTTTTCTACAGGTATTAAATTTGCCCTTGCTGTAGGCGCTATGCCAGCCTTCTCCGTCGACCATGGAGCTAAATTCCATAACAAGGTTAGGAAAGACTATCCCATTTTTATTTTAATATTTCTTATGTATTTTATTGGTATTTCGCAAGTTGTATTTCTTTTTTTACATATATCCCTCTTGGGTCTTGTACATTAATTTTAACTTTATGTATGTATTCGTTGCACACACCTTATTATCCCATCACACCTGACAAGTCGCAACACTCCCATTTCACTTTCTGTTTGCTTCATATGTTCTCCGAGCCAGGCCCCATGATGTCCATTTTCTTTCCCGGTCCTGGTGTCACACTCATAATATATCACCACTTTCCTTGTTTCCAAGTAATGTACCTCCTTCCATCGGGATTCGAATCTAGGACCAGTTTGGCATGCGTCCAAAGCTGATAATTCTACAAGTCCCTGGTTCGAATCCCGACAGTAGAGGAGGTAGTTTATATATAAACGTTTAAAGAACGCAGTAGGTTGGCTTATGGTACCAGCCACCCGTTGCTATACTACAGCTGAAGGTTTTTTGAACTTAAATAGGTCTGTCCAGGACAGTTCAATGTTAAGTCTTCCTTCAGTTATGGTTCTCTTTCTATGCCTACATCTACACTTAATATTCTTGGATATTCATTACACATCTTTTATTATCCCTTCACATCTGACAAGTCATTAAACTCTCCATCTCTGTTTCTCCTTACTTTATGTATTCCTCGTGCTAGGCCCTATGAGGATTGTTTTATTTTATTATTTTTTTCCTACCCGTCCTGGTGTCCCAATCCTAAAAAAAAAAAAAAAAAAAAATGCATAGCATCATTCCAACGTTTCCATTACCAATACGTTTGTTGTTTTCCATTACCAATACGTTTGTTGTTTTTCTTTTATATTTGAAGCCATTACCGGGCTGCGAATACAAGGAACTGGGTTCGGATGAGTACTGGGAATGTTACATAAGACACATGGCCACCACTTCCTACCATGCAGCCGGTAGTTGCAAGATGGCGCCCAAAACCGACCAACACGGTGTTGTGGACTCAAGACTCCGGTAAGTTATCTAATCGCATAATTTCTGTGAGTAGAAACATCATTGAAAATAATTTTGACAATTTAGAGTTTTACATGCCACTCTTGATCACCATTTGGGGGTGCAGACAGATTGAAGCTGGGGAATCCAGCCTGGACGCCCTTTCTGTCACCCCCGCTACGGACTCAAACGTGAATCAGAGTCGAACATTAATAATAATAATAATAATAATAATGACAATAATAATAATGATAATAACAATAATAATAGCAATAATAATAACTATAATAATAACAATAACAATAATGATACTAATAATAATAATAATAATAATAATAATAATAATAATAATAATAATTCTATCTTTAGGGTGTATGGGATTTCTGGCCTGAGAGTGGTAGACGCCTCTATAATGCCGAAGATAATATCAACCAATTTAAACGCAGCCGTAGTCATGATAGCTGAAAAGGCTTCGGATATCATCAAAGAAGACTGGAAGGCATTTAGCAAGAAAGAATAGATGCGAGAATGTTGCTTATAGAGGATTCAGTCCCATACCCTTTTCATACTCTTGTTTTTATGCGGAGGTTTTAATTCCTTTCAGATATCTATATTTGTGTTTGTGCACTTGTTTTGAATTTTGCAATATTCATGTGAATTTTTATTATTTTATAGTTTCTCAGCTTTTTTTTATATATTTGTATGTATGTATGCATGCATGCATGCATGCATGCATACATGCATACATGCATACATACACATTTATATATTTGTTATGCATTCATCTAATAAACTTTTTTGTTTTTTTAAAATGTACTATTATTCTACCGTTCTCTCTCTCTCTCTCTCTCTCTCTCTCTCTCTCTCTCTCTCTCTCTCTCTCTCTCTCTCTCTCTCTCTCTCTCTCTCTCTCTCTCTCTCTCTAAATGACGACAGTGTGTATGTTAAATGCATTCCTAGTTTTAAGGATGAATATAAGGGCTCTACCGTGAGCACAGATAAATACAGGTAGATCTTCTTATCCCTTCACATCTGACAAGTAACAACACTCCCCCTTTCTGTATCTCTGTCTTAAGTGTCTTCGTGCCCAGGCCCTATGAGGGCAATTTTTTCGCCCGTCCTGGTGTTACACTCTTAAAACAAAAATAAAGAGAGAAAGATTATTGACATATCAAAGTTATATTATAGTTTTATCATTATTATGTTTTTTCCAGAAATTAAAATGTAAATATTATAACAGCACATATTGTATAGATACAAGAAAGTAGACTAAGATGGTATGGTCATGTCGTTAGGAGGGATGAACAGTATGTTGGGAGGAGGGTGATGGAAATCGATATACAGTGTAGGAGAGGGAGGGAGAGACCAAAGCGTAGGGGGATGGATTGAATAAATGACGACCTGAGGTCTAAAGGTTTGTTGGGTGATGAGGTATGGGACAGAAACATATGGAGATCACTGGTCAGAAACATCGACCCCACAAAAAAGTGGGAAAAGATGTAGACGAAGAAGAATTGTAAATCGCATGATGGGTCTAATGCCTTGAGCAGTCATGTAGGTGCCTGTGTGGCACGATTTGCAAACATTGTGTTTGTTCCAAAATTTGTTCAAATGTTACGTGATTAATGTAACTGACTGACACTGTAGTGCCAAAAAATTAATGTTTTTTAGTTCATTTTTTTTTTAATGCTACATGATGTTTATTCCTGACTGATAATGCTACGTGATGTATATACATGACTGACACTGTAGTGCCAAAAAGAAATTAACGTTTTGTTAGTTCATTTTTTTTTAATACTACGTGATGTATATACCAGACTGACACTGTAGTGCCATAATATTAACGTTTTGTTAGTTTCTTTTTTTAATGTTACGTGATTTATGTACCTGACTGACACTGTAGTGCCAAAAACTTAACGTTTTGTTAGTTCATTTATTTTAAATGCTACGTGATTTATGTACCTGACTGACACTGTAGTGCCAACAAATTAACGTTTTGTTAGTTCATTTTTTATGCCATGTGATGTATATACCTGACTGACACTGCAGTGCCAAAAATATTAACGTTTTGTTAGTTCATTTTTTTAATACGTGATATATATACCTGACTGACACTGTAGTGCCAGAAATTAATCAACGTTTTGTTCGTGTCAAAATGTGTTTTTAAATGCTAATTGATTTATGTGTCTGACTGACACTGTAGTACCAAAAAAAATTAATCAAACGACGACAACAAATACAACAACAAGATTCCTGCTACGCTCATAGGAAATGATACATTGAACCTTGAATTGTCTATGCAAATAAAAATGCTGGAACAGGGCTAAATAGGCCAGCGTCAGCTGTATTTCTCATGCTCAGAAATATATTTACTTCATTATTTTATTCTTACTTAAACTACGACTGTACTACGTTTTACATTTGTCACTAGTAAGATATATCAAATGGTGTTGAATTAATTTAATGTATGCAGGTACAGACTGAAATTCCCAGAATAGATCATTGAACTTAGCCAATAAGAGATAATACTGTACCAAGGCACTACCAACTACACTACAGAAGGTCTCAAAAGCGAAACAAACCTTGCAGCTATATCTGCTATACTAGGAATGAACCCATTCTGTCTGAATGCCGTTCTGTTTATATTACAGTTTCCCCCAACCTCACTCGTGGCTTCGTTTTCGCATTTAATTCAAATCTCGATCTCATAAGGGACCAACAATAATCAAATACACACTACCATATATGAAAGCATGTATTATATTTACCCCGACCATGACTTGAACCTAGAGCGCATAATTACTGTGCCAGGGCACTACCAACTACACCACAGAAGGCCTTTATAAGGAAACAAACCTTACAGCTATATCTGTTATACTGGGAATATGAACAGAGTGGCATTCAGATAGAATGCGTTCATTCCTAGTATAGTAGATATAGCTGTAAGATTTGTATACCTGTTAAGATCTTCTGTATTGTAGTTGGTAGCTCCTTTACACAGTATGTGTCCTAGGTTCAAGTCCCGGTCGGGGTAAAAAATTATTCACACACACACACACACACACATACATATATATATATATATATATATATATATATATATATATATATATATATATATATAGAGAGAGAGAGAGAGAGAGAGAGAGAGAGAGAGAGTCATGCGCTACAGAAACAATCGAAAATTTTATATATTGGTCATTTAATTTGGCCAGCAAGCATCCTAATCAATAAAAGCACTTTAGGACTGTTGATAGGTAATAAATATAATTGTAATGTCATGAAATAGATAAATGATACATTAAATTATCCAGAATGACTCATGAAGAGAGAGGCGTTATCGATACTAATGTGTTTCGTATCATTTCCTGTTTCGGTGTCCGAATCTTTGGGGCTTAGATCGATTATGATATTTTAAAACCTTGATTAACGCTGTTATTACATGATATATTAAGCTGTATTTCATGATTTTTTATTCTTAAAATAAGCCTGTATGATTAGAACATAAATTTCAGGATGCCATAGACCCCACCTAATGTCATTCGTAAAGATGTACACCCTAACCCTGCGGACTAATAAAGTAATATTGTTTACTTCATGGTTTATGTTTTGTCGTTTTATGCGTCACTATTAATCGTCATAAGGGTATGATATTGTTTACCTCATGGTTTATGTTTCATCATTATTAATCCATGAAGGTATGATATTATTTACCTCGTGGTTTATGTGTCGTTTTATGCGACACTATTAATTAATCTCCATGAAGGTATATTATTTACCTCGTGGTTTATGTGTCGTTTTATGCGTCACTGTTAATTACTCTACATAAAGGTATGATGCTATTTACCTCTTGGTTATGTTGTTTTTGTCGTTTTATGAGTCACTATTAATCGTCATGGAGGTATGATATTGTTTAAATCGTAGTTTGCTGTTTTCTGTTTTATGCGTCACTATTGATTAAATCTCCATAGAGGTGTAATATTTAGGTGTCACTGTTAATCTCCTTAGTGGTATCGTTTACCTCTTAGTTTGTTGTTTTCCGTTTTATGCGTCCATGGATTCTGTTTTACGTCACGAACTCCATTTTCTACTAAGGGTTAGGACGGTTGCCTTCTTTCGAAGGACTTGCTTTGACAGAAGTGATCGTTACCTTCAGTGTATAGCCTTACTAGCCTCACACCCTCGACCTACCGCCTCACAGTCGCGCGGACGCTACCATTTTGCCACGGAGAATAAAGGTCTGAATGGACGGTTGCCTTCTTGCGAAGGACTTGTTTTGGCAGATGTAATCGTTACCCTGAAGGCATGCCCTTGCTTACCTCAGACCGTATCGGGGCGCGATCCTTCGACCTGACGCCTCAATGTCGCGGACGCTACCGCCTGAGCCATGGTTTGCTGCTTTATGCCGTTTTATGAGTCTTTCATTATTTGCCATAAAACAATGATATTGTCTACCTCAAGTCTTGCGTTTGCCTTTTTATTCATCACAGTTAATCGCTATCCAGATGGGGGTGATCACAAGACAAGTTGGAGCTGGGGAATTAATCCTGAATATCCTTCCTAACGCCCAGCTGTGGGCTCAAACACAGGTTTTTCACTTACCGAGTTGAGTGCTCCAACCACAGCGTTTTGTAGATATATATAGCAAGGGCATGCACTCAGGGTAACGATTACATCTCCCAAAACAAGTCCTTCGCAAGAAGGCAAGCGTCCTAGCCCTTGGTAGAAAAGGGAGTCCGTGACGTAAAACCGGAACGGGGGGAATAAAGAATTTTTTCTTCGCATATTTTTTTTCTATGCATTAGTGAGACTTAAGATTACTGGATTATTAATTAGTGAGTTATGGAGATTCCATAACATTTAATCTGTTCGGCAAGTGTTCCATTTATACTTATCGTCCCTCGCACTGTTATTGTGTGCTTTTGATATATTATCAAAGTGATAGTGTCATCCTGTTAAGATAATAACCACCATACATGGCGCCATCAATTAGTCCTTTTTGCATATCACTCATCAAAGAAATTACCGATTTTATAATGTACTCAAAATTTATTTTAAGTATTTTGAGCCGTGGCATAATGGTTTTCTTTTATTTACATATTTGATTTTTCTTTTTTTTTTCTTAGTGTAAAGTAACATTGTTAATATATTCTGAATGGATAATTTAAGAAAATATACATTTAATTTTCTGTTTAGAAATCATTACCACCGAGACTCGATTATTTTATATATATATATATATATATATATATATATATATATATATATATATATATATATATATATATATATATATATATATATATATATATATATATATATATATATATATATATATATATATATATATATGTCTTTGGGATAAATTTTCTTATTATCCTAAATCACTAGTTACTTGTGTGGAGGTATTACTGCAAAAACTTATATATCAATAGCATTACTGCAATTTAAGAGAGAGAGAGAGAGAGAGAGAGAGAGAGAGAGAGTGTAAACAATATGTTCGTCTTTTGTCTTTGGTTTAAATATATTATCAGTAATATATTGCATATATTATAAGCTAAAGTTAATAATAAATAGTTACATTTTTCTGGATTTAGGAGTTTAAAATGTTTATCAATAATTAGTTTTCTTTATTTTATTATTAATAATGAATAATTTGAATTGCATTCAATGGTTGACACAATCGAACAAATGTTTTGTGTAGGAAAAAAAACTGCTGAGAGTCACATGGGATGAGATGACATCACGAAATCGCGATGGCGCGCTTACGTAAAGAATATTAGCGGCTATATAATCGTATGTGTTGTTAACGCTTCATCCCAGACCCAAAATTGTACTTATTGTAGTGTTTAAGAGATATATGAAGAGGTTTAATTGTTTATTAATTAATGTTGGTCATTTTTACGAGAGGGCTTTGAGGCAGGGTACCCTAGGGTGGGTGCCTGACCCTAAATTGACCACATTATAATACATTTCATGCTCTTGCTATGAATGATCGACTTTTACATTAGTAATTAGTGATTTACATAAATTATTTACCATTTAATTTGTAGATTAGACCAGGACAGTAATAACTTTACGAGCTTCTTGTTCCTAGTTAAAGTTCTTTTGAACAAAGTTCATTTTGGTGATTCTATGACTGACCAAATTTCATGTCCGTTACGTAATAACATTATTGCTGGCATTTATCATGTTAAAAACGCTCGGATAGGCACTGAAGTAAATATAAGATGCCAAGTGCCACCATATTTGATTGTTCCTTAGGTCTGTAACCAGTGACTCGTAATGTTCAGTTGGGATTTACCCTTGCGATCAAAAGGGATCTGTGGCACTCGTGAGAGCCATAGTTTTTTTTTTTTTTTTTAATGTTTACTTTCAGTCATGACAGGAAAAGTCCCATAAAATTTAATATTAGGTTAAGTTAGTTCACCTCTAGATGAGAAACAAGTTAATGATTGAAATTTTGTTGTTTTAGATAATTTATGATTTTTAATTTCGATCGTTGGGGGTGTTGAAGTAAACATTTACGTTTGTAGGTTTATGTTCAGTGTAAAAAAGAAATTGAATGTGTCTTACGTTAGTGAACTTCAACAATTGATGTGAAAATAACCCCCCCAAAATATGGAAACAACTAAATAATAATTTCATCTTTCAACTTGTTTCTTGATTTGGGTGAAGTAACTTAACCTAATACAGTAAATTTTATTAGATTTAAATTTCCTTTATTGGGGGTGTGCAAGTAAACATTTACCATGTTTATAGTATATTGCATATGGTCATTGACCATAATCATTCCCACACACACTACAAAAATGACTATGTCTATTAAGATAAGGTTATATTCAGTAAATCAGGACTTGTTTGATAGATTAAGAAAGTTTAATCACAGTGAATTGTAGATAACTTTAGCAAGTGTACTTTGATATAATTTGAGCTTGTAATGGATATTAGAAATATGTTTTTGTTGGCTATTGAGATAGTATTAACCTGTTAATTCGTTTTAGTCAAATATTTTTTTTTATTTTAAAGTGGACCAACAAAGGTGAACCACAGACGTTTAATAATGGAATCACTGTACATTTTATATGCACTTTTGGTTTTGTGTCCTGTGTTAGGTGTTCCTTATACTGCTTGGACTAAATTTGACCTGAATCAGAAGTTGAGTGCCAACCCTGATATCTATTTGGATGTGGTAAGTATAATCCTATTCATCTTTTAACTACCTTAATGCTTTCGTGTAATTCAATAATCTATGTTGTATATCAGTATTAGTCTGCATTATGGGGGTGGACGCAGACTGATTGGTGCTGGGGAATAAAGGCTGGATCCCTTTCGTAACGCCTTGCCCTGGGCGTGACCGCTGGTCTGTCACCTCCCGAGTCAAGTACAGTATTCTAAGCACTACTCTATGATGGTCCCCAGTGTAATACTACTTAAAATTCTTATTTTTAGTTTATGTACAACTGCAATTTCTCTTGAAGTATATCATATATTTGTATATAATTAAAATCAATTTTTGTGGGGTGCTCATAGTAATTATTCATTTAAACTATTCATATTCTTTGTAACAGATCTAAATTTTAGACAATTTCCTTTATTATTCCCAATTACCTAGTGTTATGAATCTTGCCTTACTTCTAAAGTTTATTGTAGATGTAGTTCAGTGGTTAGAGCACTCGACAGTGAAAGTGCCAAATCCGTGTTCAATCCAATCACGGGGTGTTGGGAAGGGCATCCAACCTTAATTCCACAACTCCAGCTTGTCTTTGTCCACCCCCATTCCTATGGGAAGTCATAATGAAACATAATATTACAAACAACAAAGAATTAAATATTTAATATGTACTGGCATTTTTATGCATATTACAAAGGTAATTACATCTACAGCCTGCATTGATAGCTAAATATGGTTACCCCTTCGAGATCCATCACGTTACCACGGATGATGGCTACATTCTCACCCTTCATCGAATACCCCACGGACGCGAGCCTTCGAATCCTGCAAACGGAAATGACGTAACTCCTCCATCTCCGGTTTTTATGCAGCATGGGCTCTTGTCTTCTTCTGCTTGCTGGATACTGGCTCCTCGAGAGAAGGCCCCTGGTACAGCGATGAAGTTTCATTCAAATAATATATAATTTCCATTCAGTAAACTTATAAAATTCATCACTACTTGATATTAATCTTGATCAAATATGCTGCTTAGTTCAGTTATGCTTTTATGTGGGGCATGTAATATATGGGGATGATGTGCTGAGGATATGCTAGAATTTTTATGTATGGGGGGTTTCACACCCCATATTTTTATGTTTACATGTTGAAATTTTTCTTTTATGTCATATCTAGAGATTTACAATATGCCCTAATGTTCTTTGTAAAGTTTATCTGAAAGAAATGGTACAGTTTTTTTTTTTTCAAACAGTACCCTTATCATAGTTAGAACTTTGTATATCTAAATATTAAACACTTAGGTTGGTAAGTTATAAAAAAAAACTAGTGTACCATTGATGTGTGAGAATTATGAGTAATTTTTTTATTTTTCAGCCTATATTATGGCAGATGCAGGATACGATGTGTGGCTTGGCAATGCTCGAGGAAATTTGTATTCTAGGAATCATACTCATCTTAACCCTGATTCCAAGGAATTCTGGCAGTTTAGGTAAGTAATTCATTGTAAGATTAATTGAAACTGGCAGACAAGATATTGAGATATTGTGATTGGTTTTACGTCACGGACTCCCCTATCTACTAAGAGCTAGAACAGTGCCTTCTTGCGAAGGACTTTGGTTTTGGCAGGTGTGAGCATTACCCTTAGTGAAAGACCTTTCTTACCTCAGACTGTATCGGGCTGCGAACTTTTGACCTGGCAATTTAAAGTCGCGAGCGTTACCACTTTGACATGGTGACCACAGATTATTAAAAAAGCTATATTTTGCCATTTTATGAGATGCTATTAATCCCCATTTGAATTGGGGTTGACACAGACTTGTCAGAGCTGGGGAATTAAGGCTGGATGCCCATTGTAAATCCTTAAGGTGGGCTTGAACTTGGGTTTGTTACCTCCGGATATGAGCTTTCTAACTTCTGCCCCACCCTGGTTTCACGAATGGTTGAAATTATTTTCTGCCGTGCAAATCCGAGTAGATTTTTAAATCTACTCAAAATCCTTTGGTAAATATACATCTGCCTTGGATTAGTCATTGAGAAAATTTCCCCAAGTGAATTTTACAAGCTTTTGTTTTATATATGACATCTAAAATACTTCACTGATTTCCGGCACAAAGGCATTAATAAAATTTGTCTTAGGATCTCTTATGCTATGTCTGCTTCCATCATTCCAATACCACTTCTGTCTATATTCTAAAGCCATGATTCCTCATTATAAAGGGTGTGGTTGTGTTAAAGTAAAAAACTTGATTCTTTATGGGAAGAATATATAAAGGAGGGGATTCCCAGTCCCCTCTCTCCGTTCCTCTTAGGTGAATTTAGCAACATTCAGGGTAACATAGAGATGGTATTTTTGCCGTTCCATTTGCTTAAATGTATATATTAGTTATATTTTCTTCCTTTGAATTTCCTTTCGCAGTTGGGACGAAATGGCCGAGCACGACCTGCCTGCGGTCATAGATTACGTTTTGAATGTCACCAAGCATTCTCAGTTGTACTATATAGGTCATAGCATGGGTAAGTCAGCTTTTATTGTGCCTATTTTATATAAATTGCCATAGTCCCCCCTAATAAAGGGCTGGCTGAGTCAAAGCAGAAACTTTACTCCTAGTGTGAGGATATACAAAGGAGGGGATTCCCAATCTTCTTTCTTCGCCCCGTTTAGTTGCTACGATACGCAGAGGCATACGTAGGAGGAGCTCTTCCTCCCCCATTCAAGGGGTTTATTATGTACCATTTAGAATATAAATTACAGCTGTGACTGTCGTTCCTCATGGCAGAGATCCTTGCCTAAATACCCTGTGAGTGACCCAAGAAGGGTGGTGGAGGAGAATTGTAGCAGTTATTCATGCCCAAGGAGCTAAGAGAACTGATGGAGGTATATTAGCTTTTGGTGTATGATTGTGCTCTTACTTACCCAATTTTGGTATTGTATATGTATGATGTATGTAGAATATTCCTTTGTTAATTACTGTATTACCATTGGTAGACTTCAGTGGCACTAAAGTGGACTGTTAGGGCATTGGCACACCTCAGCCTTCTTCAGGTCAAGCTCTTTCTCCCAAGTTATTTTTTTACCAAAAATTAGATTGGTTGTGAATATTTGGACAGCTTTATATTTATTGGTTTTTCCACTTTCCCTGAGGGTTTATAGTTGTCTTCTATTTTAAATGTCACTGTTACTCCCCTTTTGAATGGGGGGTGGACATAGATTGGTTGGTCCTTGGGGAATTATGGCTGGACGCCCTTTGTAACACCCTGCAGTAGGCTTGAACATGGGTGCGTCAACTCCCAAGTAGAGTGCTCTAACCACTGCACACCGCAGACCTTTCACTGTCCTTTAAAATGAAGAAGAAAAATTCCTCTCGCATTCCCTGCATGTCATAAGAAGTGATCTGGATAGGATGCAGCATTTTCTTGGCACAAATACTAGCAGATGAGGCAAGGATGTGTGGGGTATTTTGAAGCCCTGTCACCTCGTTTCTTTTTCTACTTTTTTGGCTATCCTGCTTGGTTCAACAATTTATGAAGTCTCATTTAAATTTTTTTTTTCTGGATCTTTTAGCTATATCCATCTCACTACCCAAATGTAGGATTGTTTGTTAAACTAAGTCTGTACTAGGTGAGATTAGTTACAGGTATTGTTTTCAGATATTATTCATAAGACTGCTACATTCTAAAATTTGTGCTGTGGTATGTAAAATACACACACACACTTGCACGCACACACGCAAACACATATACTGTGCAGCTATTTTTTATTTCTTATTGTTTTATCCCAAAACTAAACTTACCATTTCTGTTTTATCGCTAGGAACGACGATTTTCTTTGCTGGCATGTCATCGCATCCCGAATACAACGAGAAAGTGAAAGCCATGTTTGGGCTTGGCCCTGTCGCCACTACGGCACATATCCGAAGCCCTATTAGGTACTTGGCACCATTCACTGATGATATCCACGTAAGTGCCTTTATGAATAAGGCCTTTCACATTACTTAAAGTACCGTAGCCACCATGGCTGGGATGGTAGCGTGCGCGACTATGATTCGTCAGTTTGACCTGCCACGTTCTGAGGTTAGAAAGGGTATTCACTCAGGGTAACAGTTGCACTTGCCAAAACCAAAGCCATTCGAGAGCAGGCGATGTCCTAGCCCTTAATAGAAAAGGGAGTCCATGTCGTAAGCCCAGATCATCCCGTTAGTCAAAGTACGCATTAATACTATGTTCTATTGTTATTTTGATATCTGAATTAGATTAATAAATTTGTCTTTATATATATGAACATTTGTAGACTAAAGGTAATACTGTATATTGATTAGTGCATATATGAATAATGTACTTCATTGCATAGGCAAAGGTATTGTAAGTGTGAAGTAAAACTGATGGTTAAAATGGGCTATTCACTGGGTAGGTTGGTGATTTCCTATAGGTCTACCTGATTATTCAGCCATTGCTTGGAGATGACTGGGTTGCATTATTGGAAATGGAGTTTGGGCCCTGGTTATGTGGTAGGTATATAGTAGGGCTCTAGTGCTATCACTATCCCTTGCCTCTCCAGAAAGTTTGTCAGTAATTACAGTTCGTGTTAATATTTGAATTAATATAATATAATACCTTTATTGTTTATTTTCAGGTTTTGTTTAATCTGTTGGGTGAATATGAGTTTTTACCCCATAACCCCAGGTATATCAAATATACTGAGTACATCTGTACGCATTTCCAATTTGAGGAGTATATGTGCCTGAGTGCTCTCTTCTTCCTGACGGGATTTGATGCTCAGCAGTTTAATCTTGTAAGTTAATTCTGTTTGGAAATTTGTTTTCATAAAGTGTTAATGGATTAATCTCTATATACAATATCTGTAAACCTCCTTATAAGGGTCATAGCAAAAAGCTTGTATCTTAATGAGAGGAAATTACTAACTAAGGAGGGGATTCCTAGTTCCCTCTCTCCTGCCTATTTTTAAGTATGCTTTTAGGACACGGAGGAGGTATTCTTGTCCGCACCCTCATGAGGTTTATGCATTAGTGGTTATTTTATTAATAATTTTAAAGTCTTTGCAATAATATCTAAGAATTGCTTTTGTGATATATAACTAGAATTGAGAAGTAGTTAAAAACTTGTAGAGCTGTTGTTAAGAACGTGTTTATTTTTGGTTTTGGTGATAGGATTGCATATTCATTACTTTTTCACAGGCTTGATATAATGCAATTATAGTTTTATAGATTATTGTGAGGTAAAAAGAATTACATCTCATTACTCCCTTTGTGCAGGTCCCTCGGTAGTGCAGTGGTTAGAGCGCTCAACTCTGGAGGTGGGCATACCCATGTTTGAGCCCACTGCAGGATGTTAAGAAAGGCATCCATTTTTAATTCCCAGGTTCAATTTGTCTGTGTCCACCGTCACAGTTAGGGTAAATAGTGATACATAAAGCCTAAAAATATAAATGAATATTTATTCCTGGTGATGGGGAGAAAAAGACCTCTTGTATTCCACACTTGTCGTAAGAGTCGACTAAACACGATTGGGGAACAGAGTTAAATCTTTTGAGTCCATGCCACAAACAGATATTTGAAGGGAGAGTGGATGAGCAGGGTGTGAAGCCATGCTTCTTTTTTTTACATTCCTGGTAGTCTCGCTGATGGCATCATGTTAAAATAAGAAAGAAAAATTTTATATTTTTAAATTGCAGACATGGCTGCCTGTAATTTTGAGTCATGGGGCCGAAGGAACTTCAACCATGACTGTTGTGCATTTTGCGCAACAGGTCAACTCGGGTAAGTCTGTAGTTCATTTTGCACAAGAGGTCCACTCGGGTGATTTGGTCTTAATAGGTCATAGATTTCCTCTAAATGCTTGTTTTTAATTTTTTTTGTATTGCTGCTTATGTGATATATTCTGATTAACTGTAAAATAATGCCTATATAAACAGTAGTCCTAGTGTTATTTAGGCTATAAAATATAAAATTGATTAAGTTAGGTTAGGTTAGTATTGTATAGTATAATATGATATGGGCAAAACAGCCTATGTAAGTAGATGTATTTCGTATACATAAAGAAATGTGTACGTGTTCAGATATCAGGTTTTCGTTAATTTACACTTATTTTAATGTAATATTTATTTACAGTTTTTATTCAAGATGACTGTGGCGGGGGCTGCGGTAGCTTAGTGATAGAGCGCAAGAGTATGGAGGGGATAAGTCTGATCAGTGTGGGTTTGATCCCTATGAAGGGCATTCAGTCTTAATCCCCCAGCTCCAACCAGTCTGCATTCATTCCTGTTTGAATGAAGACTAATTGCAATGCCCGTAAATTAAAAAAATATATATATAGATGACTGCACTCACAGGCGTGCACAACTGGTTTGATAGAATTCAGGAATCTGGACTTCATCTTATTTTGTTTCTCTACTTTTTTTTAGTTATGGCTAGAAAAAATTGATATGCAGGGATTGGCAGGAATGCTTCCTCCATGTTCCTCTGTGTGCCATAAGTCGACTAAATAGGGTGGAGGAAAGGAACTGAGAATCCTCTCCTTCGTAATTTCTTCCCACAGAGAGCCAAGGTTTTCGCTTGGACTCGGGCAACACCCTTATTAGGGGGATTAAGTCTTTATTATGTAGTTATGCAGGACACACAAGGGTAGTGCTCTGTCTCCCCAATTTTATGGACAAACCTTTTAAGGTTTCATGATGTATTGTGTGCAGTTCAGGAGAATAGCCTAAGATATTAAAAAATTGTTGTGTGCTCTGAATATATTATTTACTATTTTTTTTTTCCCATTACAGCAAGTTTTCAGCATTATGATTATGGTAAAGAGGAAAACTTGAAACGATATCATCAAAATACACCTCCGCCATATTACCTGAACAGAGTGACTGCTCCTGTAAACCTCTTTTGGGCTAACAATGATTGGCTTGCGGATCCCACGGTTAGTTAATGATCAGTAACCTTTTTGGCTTGCGGCCCCTACGGTTAGTTTATGATCAGGAACCTTTATGACTTATTCAACCCCACGGTTAGTTAATGTTCAGTAACCTTTTTGGCTTGCAAACCCCACGGTTAGATAATGATCAGTACCCATTTTGGCTTGTGTACCCCTTGGTTGGTTAATTATTAATAACTTTTTTTGGCTTGTGAACCCCACGATCAGTTAATGATCAGTGTCCTTCTTGGCTTGCAGATCCTATGGTTATTCAATGATCAATAACCCTTTTGGCTTGCGGATCCCACGATCAGTTAATGATCAGTAACCCTTTTGGTTTGTGGCCCCCTCTGTTGGTTAATGATCAGTAACATTTTAGGCTTGCAGAACTCACAGTAAGGTAATGATCAATAACCTTTTTGGCTCACAGACCCCACGGTTAGTTAATGATCAGTTATCTTTTGCATTTGACCAAAAGTTTTATAACAGACGAAAAAGGGATAGTGTAGGATGTAGCCTAATTCCTTTGCTCTTTCGTCCAATTCGTGGCCACCGCTCTCTGACCACTGCGGAAGAATAGTCTTATTTTCCGATTTAAGTGCTTGCATTAAATTGAAAATATGGTTGGGTTAGCTTAAGTTAGCTATGCATCTATAAAAATCACTGTACTAGTAAGCATTTTATCAATATATAATTATTACCTAAAGACAAATTCTTTAATTTTATGACATTTCGTGTACTGTACATAGCGAAATAAATGCCGTGTTCTCTGTCAAACAGAAAGTGCATACTGATGAGCTTAAGTTATTATAATACAAATCTTTGTACTTCTGTGACTAAAAGTTTTGATAAAGTATTTTAGATTTGATTGTAGAAATAGAAAGTCCCACTAATCTTTTAAATTCAAATTGATATTATCTGAATATATAAGAAACCTGATGCCAGATATTGGAATTTAGCATTTGCACTGGCTTGCTCTACATTTCTGCATTGCGTACAAGAGTGTGTACATATGTATCGAGATAGAGTAGAGCGTAAATGTGCACATATGTACAGAGATTGAATAGAAATGCCTTTTTGTTTATAGGATGTCGCCAGACTTGCCAAAGGCCTTCCTAATCTTGTCTTCAATGTCAAGATGCCCTTGCCAAAGTTCAACCATGTTGACTTCATCTGGGGAATCGACTGTGATAAACTGGTGTTCAGAAAAATTCTGAAATATATGCCCTTCTTTGAAAAGGTAATCTGAATATAATTCTGTACAGAACTTACTCCTGATGTGGAGAGATGTCAATTCCTCACTCCTATTCCTTTCATTTTTTTATTTCTGCTGCAGAATAACTTTTAGAGGAGATTAGGACATGAGGGATCATTCCACACTTTTACATATATTCCTTGTATTTTTTATGATATAATTTTTATTTTATTGTATATTACTTTTTATTCTTGCTGCAGAATACAGGGGGTCGTCGGTGCACGAGGTTGTCGACCTACAACGTTTCATGGATACAATGCATCTCAAATTATTTTGCTTTTTTTTATATATATATAATTTTTGGCGTAAAGCAGATTCTTTTGATGGCAGTGCTTCGAATAAAAGGAAATCCATCAACGTGGAAGTGAAATTAGAGATAGTGAAATGCTCGGAAAATAGATTAATATTACTTCTGCATTAGCATAGGTGGGTGATGTAGGTGCTTATGTAGGCGTGTTACGGCTTACATGGAAACTCTGGTAATGACGCATCATGAGGAATGAATCTCTAGGTTGAGGACCCCCTGTATCTATTTTAAGAGACGAGGGCATGTCGGATATGTTGAAGCCCTCTTGCATCCATTTATTGCTGCAGTTGTGGCCTTTGCAGGATATGATTTCTTTTTGTTAGAGTGTATTATAATTATTATTAGATTCATATGGTTTATATATACTGTACCATTATTCCATTCCCTATATTTTCCAAAAATGAATCTTTTGGAATGTTAAGCAGTAGCATTTGCATTGCTATGGAATTCTAATTGTGATGTCTAGGGTTCATTGCATCCACCGGCTGCTTCAGCGCCAAAACGAATTTTGTGACGACCCAATTGTGAAGTATATTCAGGCATTAATGTTTTTATAGATTGAAAACCTGAACGTCATTTACAAAATGGATGGCACCAATATGGCCATGTAATAATGTCAGCACCAAATTGGCCATGTCAGAATGTCAGCACCAAAATGTTGGTACCCAAACGGCATCTTATTCCCTGGCTGGCTTGAACAATTTTGACATCATGATATAAAAGAAAGTCATGTACTATTCTTTATACCAATATTGGTACTATGGGTGCTTCAACCAGTATTTTACCTAAACTTTTAAATTCTGATGTGCTTAAATTGGCTTTTTGTTATTTTTCAGGATTAGACATCTAAATGAGATTCAATATTTGCCTCTTATTTGATGCTTTGAGGAATAGAAATGATGCACATCGTACATTATGATGGAGAGAATTCCTCGTGAAAAAACGACCTCTGCATTTAAGTTGGTCAAAACTCACTTCAATCCGTATATGATAAGGTAGAAGTTGATTTTAGATGCTAATGGTGTGTTTGTTGTACAAAAGTATTATCTGGATGACTCAGTTTATAAAAAACAGGACTGTACTTTTGAAAAGCAACAAAACTATGCCCTTGAGAAATAACAAAAGGTCAATGCCCTTGAGGAAAAACAGGACTACTGTATACCCTTTAGAAAAAAGAGAACAATACCCATGAGAAAAAACTAGATAATGCCCTTGAGAAAAAGCAGGACAATACCCTTAAATGCTCATTTGCCTTTAAAGAGTGTTTGTAAATGGGAGTTTCTGGGTATTCCTGCCAATATCTACGTAGCAAATGTATGTGCTATAAATTTTTATTTTATTTCTGCATTTCTATGATTTTCATATAAAAACTAATGAATATAGAGTTTACTACAAGATTATATACAGTGTACCAAATGTTAAGTTACCTTCTGTGATATACATTTGAACCATTTTGTGACACACCCATGATTGATTCACCATTGGGCGTCAGGAAGGGCATTCAGCCTTAATTCCACAGCTCAAGAATGTCTGTGTCCACCCCCATAATTGGGAGTATAATAACGACAAATAAAACAAGACAGTTGTATTTTTCAGATGAATACAATTACGGTTGTAAAGTTCACAAGCATATTTGGAAACTTTAAATAAATAAACTGTTAAAGTAATTAAAGGCTGCCTAATGCACTATTCTTGCACTTGTTCAGGAAGCTGGAATATCATATTTATAGTTCATGGGAATATTAATACAGAAGCTCCACCACTTATGAACAACCTAGTTAAGAATATTCACAGATTCAAACAAGAACCTTCCCATTATCTACCCATGTTTTAATGTGTGTATTACTGTACTGTACTGTATTACTACATTTTTAGTACTGTACTCTATTAGCATTCATTAATACTGTACTGCATACTTTGTTTCATGTAGTAGTAAGCAGTCTTTAGCCTAAGTACTGTACAGTACTGGATATGTATGTACTGTACAATACATTTTTTTTTATCTAAACACAACTTACAAACAATTCTACTTACGAACAGAGTTCTAGAACTTAACTCGTTTGTAAGTTGGGAAGTGTCTGTACTAGATCTGTAATATATTTTAACAGTATCCAATAAGATTATTAACTGCTTAGTTTGTGAAATAATTTGAGTTAGGTTGTAAAATACAGTCCCAGGTATTTTAGTCTTGTCATAGAAGCTTATTCCACAATATTTCATATTTTTATATTAAAGACATTAATATATTTAATACGAGCTTCAATTTTTCATCCGAAATAAGTTGAGCTTACTTGGATTTTTCTGGTTGATATACTAGTGTTTGAACTATCTAGTAAATGAGTATAACTCTGTATCACTTGTTCATTGTGAATTTTTTTTAGTTGAGGCTATATTAAATTTTTTTTTTTGAGGCCATATTAATTTGGATTTGTTTTAATTGAGGCCATATTAATTATTCATTTCTTAATTCATGCAATATTAATTATGTATGTTTTTTTTATTGATGCCATATTGATTCTGGATGTTTTTTAAATGATTCCATATTAATTATTTTAGTTATTGCCATATTAATTGTGGATTTTGTTAATTGATGTCATTTTGTTAATTGATACCATATTAAATGTGGATGCTTTTTCATTGATGCCTTATTGATTGTAGAATATATTAATTGATGCCATATTAATTGTGGATATTTTAATTGATGCCATATCCCATGGAAGCCAGCAAGGAGCCTGCAACTGAACAACTTGGGGTGGCAGTAATAGAACTTTATCACCCTGTCTCTTATTTGGCTCACTCACGATTTTCATTGAATAAGTGTATATTAAAAAGTAATTTCAAAATTTTATGATCACGAGGCTTTGAACTCTTGAGAAAATTCTTCACTATTGACTTTGAAGAGTCAGATTAGAGTGAGTGTAGAATACCTCAGATATAGATGTTAATGAGTGGCACTTCTCTGAAGAATATTTGCAGGGCTTTCGAGAAAATTTTTAGCTACAGATCTTGAGCAGTCAGATAGTAGTAACTGAGTGTAGGGAATTATTACATCAAGGTAAAATAATATATGTGCCTTATGATCAATCCTCATATAGACACAACAGGATCTACGAGTAACTGGTATATGATTGGCAAGATATAAAGGGTACGTGATTGGCAAGATCTAATTGGCATGTGATTGGGTGCATTCATTTGGTTTTGTTTTGTCTCTCATCTTGTTCCTTCTAACACCGTGTCAAATGAAATTATTAGACAAAAAAGAAGTACCGGTACAATAATGTACATTTTCTGAAATGAAGGAAAATCAGTCATTATTACCTCTGATTGCCTGGTAAGTATTAAATTTATATTACGTGCAAAGCCTGTTATTAATACACAAATGTAATAAATACTTTCTTGAGTATGTATCAGTTGAAATGAGTTGTCAATAATAAAGACTTAGGTTTGAGAAATGTAATAATGATCATTCTTGAATGGATGATGTAGAAGAGTAAGTTTTCAACTTCATGAGTTGCATGCTTACTACCTAATGAGAAATATTATTTAAAAACGAGGCTTAATTATCAAAAAGTTCTTACAATTTTTAATGTAAATTTACTGGAGTAATTTTTTCGTAAATGTATAAAATTAACTGGAATATTTTTACTGTAAATGTAATAAATTAACTGGAGTAATTTTTATGTAAATTAATCTGGAATAACCATTAATTTTTCTCTATTGTTCCATAACAGTGCCTTGTTCCTTAAAAGTTGCCTTACATTACCTTGTTCCCCCACGTTCCTTTACCATTCCATTTTCCCCCAATTTGGCTTTCATTGCTTTGTTCCCCCAAGTTGCCTTGCATTGCTTTGTTCCCCCCAAGTTGCCTTGCATTGCCTTGTTCCCGTAAGTTGCCTTGCAATGCCTTGTTCCCGTAAGTTGCCTTACATTGCCTTGTTCCCCCAAGTTGCCTTACCTTGCGTTTTTTCCCAAAACTTCCTAAGATCTTGGAAACTAATAACGTACGAAATAGGGTTAACAATTTACCTAAGTACTTCAGCACTTGAAAAACTAGCAAACAAATAAAAAAAATAGCTAACACATGTGAATTGTGTTAATGATAGTATATATTATATAAATTTATATTTAGATTTTCTTGTATGCTTTTTGAAGCTATCATAAAATTTTCATATGTGCTAAAATTAAAAAACAAAAATGCTTGAAAATTTTATATTGTCCGAATACTTTAAATTTAATTTAACACATTTTGAACAGTATGGTATCTGTACAAGAAAATTAAATTTAACAAATTTAAGTAGGTATAAAAGTAGCAAGAAATATAACTGATTTAATGCTGTAGTAATTTTTACTAGAGACAAACTAGATTGATACAATAAAAATGACAATTGAATTTAAATTTACAAGGTTTTTATATGAGAGTTTGAACTATGCAATGAATGATAACCTAATGGATCTAATTATCAAACGAATTATTGACTTATTATAAATTTAATTATGTAATAATTTTTACTAGAGAAAACTCAATACAATAATAACTATTCGATTTTGAATTTTAATATTACAAGGGTTTTACATGAGTTTGAACTTGGTAATTAGCGAAAAACTAAATTTCATCATTAACATTAAGGAATTACTGAATTAGATTTCTGAAACTTCTTGAAGCATATATCCCTTAAAGGGAAAATAATATTTTAACAGCCATAAGAAAAATGGTGGTAAACAAATAAAAAGAAAATTCTTTTAAATTCTACAAAGTCATTTGTAAGTCGGATAGCAGAGTACCCATTTTTAAATTATATACAAAATATATATGTAACAATATTCTTTACAGAGATATAACAGAATAACCGTGTGTTTACAGTTTTACTGTATGTTTTTTAAAGGAAAAAACTTTGGGATATACAGTATTAGTAAATCGTGAAAACTTACTAAGAATTCAATTAAGTATATCAGGTAGAAAATAAATGTTATTCCCTATTATTAGCTGTTTAAGTTTATACCAAAAAAATAAGTGTTAAATATATGACCCAGGAAATGGTATAAAGCAGGCCCCAACATCAATTTATGGTGTCATATTTAAAGCGGTCTTCTGCCTTATAGCCATCTGACTCTGTAAAGTCTTTATCATAATTTTCCTTTCTGGGATCTTCGCTAGATGATGGTTTGTAATCCTGGGGATAAACATTATCAGAAGAATTTGTATTGTTATTATTCAACAAGTATGGATTGAAATAATTGAAGACATTTGGTTGAGGTAGATTTAAATAATTTTGCCATGAAGGACCTGGGTTGCTCGCAGTTTTATCTCCATTCCATAATGACATCATCATGTAATAGTTCATCATGGCTGGATTCATGTGTGCAGATGTAACTGGGGTCATCAATGGGGGCACTCCAGGCACTAATGAGGCATTCGCGTTTGAACTCCCCGAGGGTGTTCCAACAGTAGCACTTGACACTGCCGGCGGTAGAATTTGTATCGCCAGTGATGATGAACCTGAAGTGGGTATGGTTGATGCCAGGGAGGGAGACTGATGCATTGCTTGTGAAGCGAGTGAGGCATTGAATTGCGTTTGGGGAGTACCAGAGAATCTTATGGGAGTGGATGAATGTCCAGAAGTAGGTTGGTAGACATTTCTTATAGGCGGTGTTTTCCAAATATTGGTATTGGGGTTTGTAACTGGGTGATGTAAGGGTCTTTGTGGTACAGGAGGGGTGGTTATATGCACTGGGATTCCATGCGATAACGAATAACCAGCAAAGCGATGCACTTTTGTGTGTGTAACAAGAGGATCTAATGTAGGAAAAGCTACGTTGCAAAGACCACAGCAATATGAAACAACAACCGAATGCAGAGCCATGTGGCAATCGAGATTAAGACTGTGGGTAAAGAAAGTGTGACAGATGCCGCATCGAAACCGCTGCTGACCAGAGTCATCTTCCAGTGGGCATAATGGATCAGGATTTGTCGAGGATCCAAGGTTTATGGCTCCTGGACTGCTTAATGATTCACGACCATGCAGCTCCAACAGATGTAACTCCAGATACATTATGGCTATGAAAGAGCCACCGCATATTCCACATTCACAAAAGTCATCCATATCTCGAGTCTGTCCATCTCTATGTAATTGTTGATGCATTTGCCGTCCTTGATCTGTAAGGAATACCTGTGTGCAATGAATACAACTATTATTTTCATCTCGATGAGCTTGCTTATGAGCTTCCCATCCAACGCTTGTCACTGCTACAGCTCCGCAGTCGGAGCACACAGCCCCGAACTCGATGCCAGTTCCAGCCGGGTTCTTAGCATAAGAATAATCATCAAGGCCAACACCTACATTATCAAGCATTTCTGGTCTTATTTTTCTAGGGCTGAAATCATCATCTAGATCGCCGCAAACAAGTATACGTTTTCGAGTTTTAGGATGACAGTTCCGTATGTGTCCACCACTGGTGGATGCAGACTGAACTCGTACAGCCGCAGTCTGACTTCTTGTAACCATCCTAGACGGTGGCGGAGGTGACCTAGATCTTGCGTGTGTTCCTTGCTCCTGTTTCTTGCCTACAGCAGCAGAAGTTTTTGGTGTGCTACTGGAGGCATTGCCGATAACATCGTCTATCGCAGAACCAAAGCGTTTGTTGGTTTCTATCGGCTTTGTGGAATTATTGTTGCTGGGTGTTCCTCTCCTAAATAGCATTTGAGATCCACAGTTATTAGTTGAGCTATTACCACCCACTGAACTTTCATAATTTGCTCCAAAGCTGCTGATAGCATTTGATGATGATGCAGGGACAGATGCAGTGCTTGCACCAGATGCTAAATTACTTTTGCTAGTACTGCTTACATTTAAACAATTATGTATAGATGCTACAGTGGAGGAAGGTTCCTGGCTACATTTTGTAGGTACCCAGAAAGCTGGCCTCACTGGTATTATACAGCTTTTATCTCCTGTCCCTTTGGATGTACACATTCCATCTGTGCCAATAACACCTAGCTGATCGGGTGGCATGTGAAAGCTGTAATATGCCAGAGGTACATTTGTTCCAGACGCAGTCTTTGCATGTTGTTGCTGATGTTCTGTCATCTTGAGAAATTTTAGATTACTCAGCGATGATAAAGAAAATGGTATGGTGGGCACTATTACTGAACCTCCAAGATTATCTGAGGGACCTGTGTCATATGCAGAATTATGAGGAAACTTAAAGTTGGGCAGATTTTCTTCTTCCAATTTGGGGCTTACAACTGGAGGATCTTTATTCAGATGGACAAGAAATAATCCTTTCCCAAGAGGTCCCTCTGAAGCTTCCATGTTCAAAACTGGCTTTGGTAAAGTAGGTATTTCTTTAGGATTGTCAATGCGTGTGTCTTGATGGCCCTTGACACTGAGGAACTCTCGAGGTATGCGTGGAGTGATGGGTTCTTTAACCATTTTCTCTAATGATTCTGGAAGTTTAGCTTTCGTATGTAAGAGCTGTTCATTTTCTACAGCTGTGGAGTGGCTATCACTGGAAGAGGAGTTGCTGTAGTTATCAGTCGATAAGGATTCATTGCTAGCAGTAATCTTCAATGACGACCTTGGGTAAATGGTGGCAAGTAATGACTCCCGTTCAGCATGGTAAGTTGAGGGTAGATTTTCACTTGAAAATCGTTTTTGTTGATATGCATTAGATGTAGAAGGAAGGTTTAAACTCGGGTCTAATAAACTGTGATTAACCTTTGGGATGATCACCTCTTCTCCTGAGCCAGGATGTGCACATGGACAAGAGTTGCAAATATCCTGCAACAAAAAATTTACATAAGATACCAACGCAAATAATGAAACATGCATAAAATGCTGTTTGCAATTTCGTGTCACTAACACATGGAATAAGGAGTGACCACAGACAGGTTGGAGCTAGAGAATTAGGGCTAGAGATCCCTTCCTAACTCTCCATGGTGTGTTCCAACATAGGTTCGTTAGTTCCTAAGCCGAGAGCTCGTAGTCCTTAAGGGATGCAATCCTTGAGGAATGAGTACTTGCACCGAAATAAATACGCTAATCAAATATAATTACTTTCTGAAATGTATTAGATGAGTTGGTACCAATTTATTACTACAATTTTTGTCCATATAGTTTATAGTCATATTGTACAGTTTATACAACTGTTCACCGGTTTATCAACATCCTCTTCTTGATTTTTTCCAGACAATATTTTTAGCAAAATATGAAAGCTTTATATAATTTTCCACCCGATGTCATTAATATACTCAAAACCACAAGAATTTTTTTTAATATCTCACAATTAACATATACAAACTTAATTAGCCAGAAATGAATCAGATGAAAATAAACATTATAAAACTTGAATATAAATTATTATTACTTGGTTGCTGAGCAAAGGTGATCTTTGGAGGTATTCTACTTCAGTGGGAGGTTAAGAGGTTACTAATCACCTCTAGAAATATGAGGTTCTTAATCGCCTCTAGAAATATGGATTTCTTAATCGTCTCTAGATATTAGGGGTTCTTAATAGTCTCCTAAAAATTTGGGGTTCTTAATCGTCTCTAAAAAAATGCGGGTTCTTAATAGTCTCTAGAAAATGTGGGTACTTAATCGTCTCAAGAATATGCGGGTTCTTACTCGTCTCTAGAAAATTGGGTGTTCTTAATCGTCTCTAGAAAATAAAGGTTCTTAACCGCCTCCAGAAAACGAGGGCTCTTAACCCCCTCTTGAAATTGGGGGTTCTAAATCGTCTGGAGAAATATGGGGTTCTTAATCGACTGAAAAAATTGGAGATTCTTAATATTCTGAAGAAATTGGGGAGTTATTAATCGTCTCTAGAAATTGGGGGTTTTTAATCGTCTGGAGAAATATGGGATACTTAATCGTCTGGAGAAATATGGAGGTTCTTAATCGTCTCTAGAAATTGGGGGTTATTAATCGTCTCTAAAAGTTGGGGGTTATTAATCGTCTAGAACTTGGGGGTTAATAATCGTCTCTAGACATATAGGATTATTAATCTCCTCTAGAAATAAGGGGTTCTTAATCGCCTCTAGAAATAAGGGTTTCTTAATCGCCTCTAGATATAAGGGTTTATTAATCGCCTCTAGATATAAGGGTTTATTAATCGCCTCTAGATATAAGGGTTTATTAATCGCCTCTAGAAATAGTGAGTTATCAATCGTCTCTAGAAATAAGGGATTCTTAGTCACCTCTAGAGACACGGAGTATTAATCGACTCTAGAAAAACTGGAGGTGCAACAAACAACGCAATTACATATTTGGAACTTACACTAAAAGTCAGGATTTTTCGAAGGGGGGGGGGGGGGCTGAGAGCCCCTATAAATTCTAATTGCCTAAAAAAAAAAGAGAATGAATGAAAAAAAAACATCTAAAAATTCAAAGTAAATTTTATAATAATAATAATAATAATAATAATAATAATAATAATAATAATAATAATAATGATGTTGATAATGATGATCATAATAATAATAATAATAATAATAATAATAATAATAATAATAATAATAATGTTGATAATGATGATCATAATAATAATAATAATAATAATAATAATAACAATAATTAATATCTTTAAAATGTTGAATAAGAAGTATTCAGGCAAAACAAAATGTACGAAACCTACTAAAAAAAATATATATATATAAATATATAAATAAAAAAAATACAAAACTGGTGCTTAATTAGTGGGGTTATCATCACTTTGGACGAATTAATTACTGTAGTGTGATGACGTATAATTCATCTATTTATTTATTTTTTTTTACACAAAGCTTGCCACACAAAATTACACAGCTTGAATGTGATACTACGAATATACAATCATATTAATATGTCATTCAAGCAGACATTTTGAATATGTGATATCGAGAAAAAACAGTTCCGAAGTAATTTATCGCAATTTTGTATCAATAATAATATTATGGTATGTAGCAGACATGAAGTGGGGGATTCATGTGAAAATAACTTATCTTAGTACATTAAATAAACTAGAAATTTGTTAGGTTAGGTTAGTATATAGTAGGTTAGGCATCTACTTAACCTAATCTAACAACCTAACCTAACTTAATAATTTATTTAATGTAAGAGGAGTCGTGATCTTAACTCGATCCAAGATTTGGTCAGGTCGTAGGACCAGTATCAATAATAATGGAACATAAACTACAAAGTGTCTTTAGTGGTCACCGTGGCAGAGTGGTTCCGCTCGCGACTTTTATTCGTTAGGTCGAGAGTTCGCGACCAGCCACGGTATGAGATTACAAAATGGAATCACTCCGGGTAGCGATCACACCTGCCAAACCCAAAGTCCTTCGCAAGAAGGAACCGTCCTAGCCCTTAGTAGAAAATGTTGTCCGTGACGTAAAACCGATCACAAAGTGGGAAACTGCTCTAACTACTGCACATTTCGGTAGCTCCCCATGCGGTAGATTTTCAACACTGAATGAAAAATGAATGAGCACTGAATGAACAATGAATGAATTATTCATATAATTCACATTCTAACCTTATCTTCTGTCGTGGTATCGGCCATAGCACAAAACTCGTCTACCGTGAAAGAGTGAATGAGGAAATGAAGACATTTGGCCGAGGCGAGGACCAATGTTGACTTGTTTACAAGTCTAAATTGGCGTTTAACAATCAATTAAAAATAAATTACTTTTTTCTCCACAGAAATGGAAGTACAGTTGCTTGAAGTGATATTTTGGTAGTTTTCCGGTCGTTTAACCTTTTTATTTATTTATTTATTTTTTTTTTTTATTTTTTTCAAGTGTTATATAATTCAGTATTATAATAGTAGTGTTGCTATATAGAGTCGTCAAGACGAGGGTTCGCGGCCCACTACGGTCTGAAGTTAGAAAGGGCATTCACTCAGTGAAACGATCGCACCTACCACAATCAAAGTCCTTTGCAAGCAAGCACCGTCCAAGTCCATAGTAGAAAAGGAAATCCGTGATGTAAGACAGATCACATCACGGTATTATCATATGAGGACCAAGAGAAGACTAGAGATGTCTGGAAGAGGATATCAGCCGAGAGGGAGTGAATCGTGAAGACTGGAGGATCCTAGCACAGGACAGAACAACATGGAAAATGGCTCCAAGGCCAGTGGAGTAAGTGTTGAGTAAATATATTTAAAATAGTACAGAATATGGCCAAAATAAAATAAAAATTGTTTGAACATTCAGGCCATGATAAAAAGATAAATTGTTTATATATTCAAGAAATAATGAACGATTTCAAATTCATTATTTACAGTGTATTTCTTAGTTGGTTAGGTTAATTTATGTCATATCAGGTTAGGTTAGTTTGGGGTGATTGTCCTCTGGGGCAGTTGGCATAAGGGACGATAGTCTTAAGGGATCAGTCGTTTTAAGGATCAATTGTCCTATATATTATAAAAAAATAGTAATAATAATGAAAAAATAGAAATTAAATAGCAACATTTTAATGTGCTTAGTTAAGCTGCAAGCTAATTAGTTCCTGCTACAATTAGTAGTGGCTAGAGAACGTGTTTTTAATGTCACTTTTCAACTATATAGAATCCTAATTCTGCTATTCCTTGAAAATAAGACCTCTAAATGTTAGAAAAATATAATTTGGTTAATATTTCGCCATTAACTGAGTGTTAGCGATTAAAAAAATAATAAATCCAACCATTTTTTAAGATCTATTTAAATAATAGACAATGATGCAATGCATTTCAATAACGTCGAAATAGGTTTCCTTGCTCAAGAAAAATCAGTACAAAACGATCTTTTGAAAGAGCTTGCTATAATTTGCATATTTCAGTAATTTCGTTATGGATGAGAAGAGAATTTTGACATGAGAACTCATGTGACTCTCTCTCTCTCTCTCTCTCTCTCTCTCTCTCTCTCTCTCTCTCTCTCTCTCTCTCTCTCTCTCTCTCTCTCTCTCTCTCGTAACTTATTTACCAAATACTGTTTATTTATTACATGGTTATAATGCATGTAAGAGTTGGAGTCCCAATTTAGCTAAGTCATCGCATAAAAAGTCGTTTTCTATGAATAGAAAGTTTTCTATATTAGCCGCGGTTTCTATAATCATCATTATTCGTTATAAATATATATTTTGTTGACCTTTTGAGTGCCGTACGTAACATATTGCATGAATTGTTATTGATTTAAGGAGAAAAACACATACAGAATGCCTTTTATTGACGTGTTGAGGTCAGAAACGGGCGTTTCTGACGCGCATTGGCAGCGCAGCGTTTTGTATCGAATTTTCGATGGGCTCTATCAGGGTTGCCATAACACGCTAAGATTATAGCGAAGTTAATTTCATGAACAATCTTGGCTATATTTGGAACCTTGTTATTGAACTGTTATGAAATAAATATATCTTTTAATTTAGTGGGATATTGAGAGGTGACGAGAGATGAACATTAAGAATTAATTGTCTTCAGTGGCTTGAGAGTGTATTGTATATTTTTCAATGGTTTTGCTAATACTACTTTAATTGTCTTGAATATATTTCAAGACCGTTTATTTCTACGTACATTATGTAAATGTTGTTTTGCAAGACCGCTTCGTTTATTGTAACGTAAGTGTATGTATGTATACTTATAGGCTTAGTATGTATACCTATTCATTTGTATTAAGTATGCATGTATATAGTATGATGTATAGTTAATTCTTTGGACTATTCGTAAATGGAACCTTAGCCCTTGTACCACGGACCCCTACAAACAAGGGATGGTTGGTGAAAAAAAAAAAAAAATCCGGGCGTTGAACTCGTGAGACGTTACGAGACTCTTATATTTGTGACGTGAATTTGACGCGTGCAAGCAGTCGTAATTAATATTTATGAAATACATTTGCTACAGTGATTACTGACGGTGCATATACGTTTAATAATGAGTAATTAGTCGTCCTCGTGAGATACTAAGAGACACTTAAGTAGAAGAACTTGGATCAGAAGCTATTCGAGTTTGATTCGGAGTCCCGTGATTGCTGCTGACGATATTTGGGTGTTCCGGAGAGATGAGTACAGATTTTAACTGAATTCTAACAATGTTTATAACTACGTGTGAGGGACAGAAGGAAGTTCATTTAATAGAACACTCGTAGGTAGAATGTATATGTTGGAAAATTTATTATTCTGTATGAGGAAGTTTAATTTAAGGTGAGAAGAGTTTTTTTTTTTTTAATAATTCACATATTAGCAGTTCACAAACTCCCTTATACAATATTTGCATGTATGCCTATGCAAGTAGCGTGTTTTACGTCACGGACTCCCTTTTCAGCCAAGGGCTAGGACGGTCGCCTTCTTGCGAAGGACTAGTTTTGGCAGATGCAATCGCTACCCTGAGTGCATGCCCTTGCTAACCTCAGACCGTGGCGGGGCGCGAACCCTCGACCTGAGGCCTCCAAGTCGCGGATGCTACCGCTTGAGCCACGGTGACTACTTGTATGCCTATGCATCGAATATTAATTATATTTAATTGGTGGAGAATATAATTTTGAGATCGTTTGTGGGCCTCTCCCGAAGCCGTGTCAGGCTTTCCGAATTTAAGGGGTTATAAGATCGAAAGGTGATAACACACAGGAAATCCTCCACAGCTTTTGGTCCTTCGAACCGGATGAGAATTGGTGTGGTAATGGTGGAGATAATGTACATTTTAGATAAACTCCTGCCTTGTAAGAAGTTATTGTAAAACTCTACGGTTAAAACCTACCGTGTTTCAGTATA
>JAXCGZ010006135.1:0-64817 GCA_037179515.1 Halocaridina rubra
ATTTATATTTACTCTTCAAATACAATTTCGTAACTATTACATCATTCATAGTGTTTTCAGTTTCCAAATATTATAGAATTGATTAGAAAATGTCTTGAGTATTTGTTTCCTTAATAGTAATCATACTATAACTTATGTACGTCACACTTGTTTTTTTATGATATATATCATACTTCTTTCTACAGTCGTCTTTGTTAATTAATATTAAACGGCCATAGTGATATTGCAAGACTGTGAATATATATTTCAGTGTACCACAGTAGTGCAGTGGTCAGATCGCTCAATTTGGGGAAGCGTCAGACCAGTGTTTGATCCCATTGGGGCATTAGGAAGGGCATCCAGCCTTATTATTCCAACTCCAACATGTCTGTGTTCACACCGTCATTCGAATGGAGAAAAAACAGTGACACAAATCTGCAAACAACATTATATATGCTCTCCTTGTATAAAATAATTTAGCTACTTCATTATTAAATTATAGCTGATCCTTGAGGTAGCTTTCATGTACACAGCTATTTTCTACACTTCTGACAGATTTGTTACTTAGCTTTATATAACCTTATAGCGTAACCTAACGTAATCTGTATGTGATTCCTACTCTCGGCCTCACTTCCCTGTCCTTATGAACTAGGATTTTTATAAACCTGTCCAGTGAATGCTATTCTCACCCTCTGCTCCCAAGCCACAGTTCATAACATATACTTCCACTAAACTAGATTCATTGCTCAATAATTTTTCCTAATAAAAGCTCAACTAAAAACTCACTTTTATATGGATTCGGTTTTACGTCACGAACTCCCTTTTCTACTAAGGGCTAGGACGGTTGCCTTCTTATGAAGGACTTGTTTTGGCAGATGTAATCGTTACCCTGAGTGTATGCCCTTACTAACCTCAGTCCGTGACGGGGCGCGAACCCTCGACCTGCCGCCTCAGAGTCGCGGACGCTACAATTTTGCCACGGAGACTACTAAAAACTCACTTTTATATGTCACCGTTAATTCCCGTTTGAATGGGGGTGGACACAGGTTGGAGCTGGGGTATTAAGGCAGAATGCCCTTTCTCAAGCTCTGCGGTGAGGTCAAACACGAGCTTGTTACTTACTGAATCAAGCGCTCTAATCACTGCACTACCACGTTCCCCTTTGGAGTGACTACTTAATGTAATTTTAGGTTCAACTTGATCACACTACAAAAGTTGTTACAAGAATAGTGTAACTAGAAAATGAAATATATTTCATGCCCCATGACCCATAAATAAATTCCTTTCTTTTGTCCATCAATATACAATAGTCATGATCCCCCTTTTAAGGGGGTGGCTGATTCATACAAAAAACTTGATTCTGTATGGGAGGAAATTACAAAGGAATATGTTCCCCATCCACTCTCCCTATCTGGTATAATCAACTCTTATAACAAGCTGAGGAACATGGAGGAGGTATTCATAGCTCCACCCTATTCGTGTAAAGTAAAGCTATAAAACAATAGATATTTTTAGTCTTCCTTTTTAGCCCATTTCCCTGCTTACCTTTGCACTATTTATAAAATATATCTTTTGCCTTTTCACACTGGCCTTCGGGGTATCTGGTATTCTCAATTATGCCTTAGTTACTCTTGCTCCAGCAAGATCATTACCACATTTGGCATTAGTTTACGTCAAACCCTATTTCCTATTTCCAAATGACATTTAAATTTATTACTTAAAATTTCATTCTTTCAGTAATTATTTAAAGCTTTCTTTGTGTAGATACATTATTTTACATATTACTTTAATCCATCACAGTACTGCTAACAATTAAATTAATAATAATCTGTACACATGATAGTACATATGCGTGTGGTGTTGGTTTCATATGCTTATGCTCTCAAAACTCAGACCTTTATGCTACTTGCATTATCTCGTTACTATTCAGTAAAACATTTACAAGATAGTTACATGTTTCGTTGCACAAAATATCCTGTCCATAATGGCATCAAACTATTTACATTTTTGGAAGTACATAATGGCATCAGAGCATTAAATTTTCAGTAGCTTGAGTATATGTCAAAATGCCTTGAATGTAGTGTCTTTCAAAGTGCAAGAAGGCATTTACTATTATTACATTTCAAACACATTATAGTAACACGAGCCTTACTTTGTCTGCTCTTTAACTTCTTCTTAAGAAGAGTTTTCCCCTCTTGCTTTTTTGTTTGGAGGTTTTCAAGAACCTTGGACATTCCCCTCTATACTCTCATATAAGCCACATTGTCATAATGCTTTTTGAATGACATGCAACACTATTTGATATGCAGATGGTTGATGCAATGATTGAAAAGGATGAAAACTGCATTCGACATATTTCTACACTTTGCAGACAAACACAATAACGTCGTAATTTAACAACAGCAGAGGAGAAAAATTTACGTGCATGGGTTATGGTCATCTTTCTTGGCGAAGGCAATATGTTGGTATTGGTTTCTTAACTGTGCTTATCTTCACATTAGTGATTGGTGATGTGGATAGAAAAAATATAATTGAAACAAACACGCTTGGTCTGTGCATCTGTGAATGGAAAAAATTTAGAATGGTGATGGTGATAAAATTAGAACATTAAATTGACACAATGGAGTGAAGGGCATATATATAAGTATACAAGTATACATTGTAGGCATCGCTTAATGAGGCGTACCTGGGCACGGACACGGACGATGGCTACACTTCACCGCCGGCAGTCAAAGGTACTCAGATGTGGGTCTAAACAATTACAACGATCAACAGCTACATACAGGGAGTTAGTGGGAGTCTAACAACCAGAAGCCTAACAACCAGCAGCTTTACATCGAGAAAAAAAAAGTTTTAACTCAATACATACATGCCACTTAATGAAGAGCTCTGCCTGTGATAAATATTTTTCTTTTAGTGATACATCTCTTTTTTTTCATAGAAACCTAAAGGAAATATGTTATGATATTGAGCTGGTTCTCAACATTTTTCTGTTGTTTTGTGTTACTGTGTTCCATGTCACGACAACTTGAATCCATTAAACTGTTGAGGGGTCTGCGCCCGTGGCCAGTCAAGACGTTACATACTGAAGCAGAGACTTCTGTATTCCTTTTCGATCGTCAGTGTGTTGTGCTTCCTATCTATCCTGAACAGCTCCCAACTACTTTTAAATAATTAAACAGCATCAGGAGAAATATGTGATACATTTTCTGTAGAACTGTGTTATGCTGTGCAGACGAACCTCTACTTGAGACTGATGTTACATGAGTAGACCCATACTTTAGTAGCAGATCTTTTGCATTCCGTACATGGAATATAAGTTTTTGTTGGCACAGGTATAAATTTGATATCTCGTTCATTACAACATTGCTTGGGTCTAACTTTATAATTTTTCATAAGTGACTGTATGTACAGTACTTTATATATACTAGTACTGTATAAACAACGTCATACCAAAGTATAATATGAGTAACGCAAGTATTATAAAATCATTCCTGTGACTAAGTCGAGATCCGTCTGTATAATATATATCAGCATAAGCATTCCTAACATTTATTCCAAACTTATGATGATTGTTCGTGCAAGATAAAATATTGTTTTGTGCATATATTGACATATCTGTGATATACTTCTACTGTTGTAACATATTGTGCAAATATATGTAATGATATTCAGTTTTATTCTTATTGTCTTGTGAAATATATCATGTTTATTTCTATTATTGTTGTCAGTGAATGCATATTAAAAAATGAAAACAAAAAAGATAATAAGAGCTTACGTCATAAGTTCAGTTGTTTTTACTTCGAACACCAATTACAGAATGCATTAATTATGACAACTTATTTGTGGACTGTATAAGTATGTATATACATCATGAAATCCTCATTTCCGTCTACAATTCAAGACAATTTGATCTATGTTCAGTGTACCAATGCAAAATGACAAGTATTGCAAACTGACAAATAAAATTTTGTGAATACTACTGAAATGAAAATCCATAAACCAACTTCACTGCTCAAACTTATTTTTCTAAGTGAACAATAGTGATGCTTTTATTATATATAAATACTGATGAAATGTTAAAATGTTATACTTGAAATGAACCTCGTAACTAAAGTAATTGATATTGACACTGACTGAAAGTCATCTGACAGCTTAACTCTTCTCTCTAACCGATTTCTACTCTTGTAAGTAATCATGGACTTTGCCTGCATGATAATAAAAACCGGAGACATTAACTGTGTACAGTATATTCAGATCAATTTGGCAGCATGTCTTGCTAAAATTCACTGTTGATTTTGAAGGGCATATAAGTAAACTGGTCATAATTTTACTAACAAGGAATTATGATAATCATATCCCTGAAAGTCCCAGGGCACATCCCTGGGAGATGCATCGGAACGCTCAGAATCTGCACTGGGAGATACATCATCGTCATAATCTCTTGCAATTCTAAATGCCTGGACTGATGAAGCTTCTTCAGATCTTTTAGATTGTACCCCTTTTTAATTTATTTATTGCTTATTTTTGTGTATTAATACTTTTAATTTTATTATTTTAACAATCAATTAGAAACCTCCCCTTTTTTTTTTTGCCTCCTCCTGTTCAGGGCTCCTCAAGAAAAAATCAGTCTTCAGTGAAAATGAAGAAGGAAGATGCAGGTGCGGGCCCTGATGAGCTAACGATAATTGACAAAGATCACCTCGACAACAAATTTAATGCAAATGTTCCAAAAATTGTTATAGAACAGGTAAAAAACTTTACTAACAACTAAAGGACTCTAAAAGTATACATTTTATCGTCCATTATACTCTAGCACAGTGAGTTTTAGTGACTAATCCCCTTCTGTTTTGTGTATGCAACTCTACTAGTCCTGTTTAATATGATTTTATTTTTTATAGAGTGAAATTGATTCAACATTTATTCACTCTAGTATCAAGAAAAAACATGCTTTGCATAATGAATATGAGGAATTTATCAAGTTTAATAGTAAGGAGTTTGCAAGAGAGTGAGGTTTTTTAGCACGCAACATGAAACCTGGCGCTCAGTAGTAATGACACAACAACATACAATTAGCATTTTTTTCTTATAGAGTTACAGTATATATCACACACACGATTCAGACTTAAACTGTTTGTATTAGTGAAGATTAGTGATGATCTTTGTCTGGCACAAATACTTTTTACCAACAGAGTAATTGGAAAATACTGAAAAAAATCCCATTTATTTTTTTCAGTAACTTGGAAAGTTATTTGGTCATTCTAGTTTTCGGAAAACGTCTGTTTATCAACTTTTCTGCTTTGATGATTTTTAGGTAAACAGAAGCTCCCCTACTTGCGAACAAGAGAGTTGCGAACATTCACAGATACGAACAAAAACCTGCCCATTATCTACCCATGTATTACTGTACTGTACTGTATTATTTCATTATTTTTATCATTACTGTATTAAACTTAATTAATATTGTATAACTTTATGTTTTATGTAATAGTTAAGTATCTTTAGCCTAAGTACTGTACAGTACTGCATATATATGTGCTGTATAGTACTTTCCTTTTACCTAAACTCAACTTACAAACAATTTTACTTACAAAAGAGCTTCTGGAACTTTAATCGTTCATAAGTTTGAGAGTGTCAGTAGCTCTTCAGCCTTTTATTCTGAAATATACAGTATTGTATTTATGAATTAACAAATTGGTAACTGCTCACCGAAAGTCAAAATGCCACCGAAGAGGGAAGCTATATCATTTTCACGTGAAAAATCTTGTCAGTATATGTTGCTCATTGCCTAGTGTCACGTCCCGTTCCTCTGTCATCACTTCATATTTTATTGTCTGTCCACAATTAACCATTTCCTTACTTATTTACACACTCCTTTTCTTTATCACATTGCATTTCTCCTTTTTCATATTCTGTATATTTGTCATATAACCCTTTATCCTCTTCTTTTAAACACGTTCTTCCTTAATTTTTCAAGTCTTCCTTACTCAGGATTCTCTCTTAATATTAGTATCATCAGCAAGTATTTACAGTCTTATAAATTGGCTGTAGTCAACATTAATAGTACATAATAAGAGCAAATCATGGTCCCGGACTGGCTGCTTTGGAACCACTGGGCACTGAGAACTCTCTAGAATATTTGAGTGACACTCTTTACTGGTCTGAAGTTTTTAATCCTGTAACTTGTAGCTTCAAGATCTTTAGTTGAAGTGGTTAAGCTTCCTAACCGGCCCCTCGCCCCTCGCTGGGCATAAGAACAAGGGAAGGCTTCGATCACCCAGACAATTACCTCATATTTTGGCACAACTCACAACAACAAGATTTTCCTACACTGAGAAATGACTCTCAAGCACTCACTTGTAGAAGACTATTTCTAGCCAGAAACACTGAAAGCAACCAGGACTCAACTACAGACATGTATATCCAGCATGCTCCACACATGTGATTTCAAGCTGACACACTAAAGGCTCTGTCTTTTTTGGAACTCATGCAGAAACTGGACCCATTTTACCTATACAATACTTACCATCATGAAACGGTTCACAGACACCTAGATCTACTCACACCTTACTCCAAACCCATTCCCTAATCCTTCCACACCCCATCCCCCAAGTCTGCTTATCCTTCCAATGCCATCGACATCCCCAATGCTCCAACTCTCACCACAACCATCATTATCATTTCAGCCTTCTCTTACTGCCCCCCATCTGCAACACCCTTCTTATCCCCCCTGCAGCAGCACCAAACCCACCCTGCACACACAACATCAGTATTCTACAATTTAACATGGTTGGCATAAACACCAAAAAACTATATCTGTTAAACTCCATCAAACAACTTAATATGCAAATTGCCATGTCATAGGAAACAAAACTGCATAGAATCATAAAACACCCACATTCCATATCTTCACCAGCATTAGACAAAACCAGATCAGAGCCAGTGGAATCATCATTCTGGTTCAGAAATTCATAAACTATATTCACCATTGCACATACAAAATCCCTCATCCCTCCACATGACACTACCACAGAAATGATATGAAACAGAGAATGAACTGTCAACACAGCAGACATTATCATAAATACATACATCCCCCACAGTACCAAACAACTACACTCCACAATTACAATATATCACCAACACTTCAAAACATCATCCTGGGTGGTGACTTAAATGCCGAGACAACCACTTGGTTTGTTGACAACCCCAATGGACAGAGGGGTAGTAGTGCAATACTAAGCTGAATACCTGTTCATTCTAGATTACATTTATCAACATACACTAATTCCTCACCAAATACCTTCATCTCCAGATATCATCTCCTCATCGAATCTTGCCCCCACAGTGTCATGGAGGGTGGTCAGTACCATACATTTTGATCACCTTGCCATCATTATCATCACCAAAACAAGAACCTCCCCAGCTGGCCACATTCACACATCCACCAATTACTATAGCCAACTGAGAAGCTTCCACTAATGAAACAGAACAACGATTTGGAACTTTATAAACATTACTCCCATCACAAATATAAACGATGATTTATATTCTTTTATCTTAATAAATAAAGAGCTTGAGAAAACACATTCTTAGAGGTAACAGAGAAAATACAAAACTAATTTCACATTAGAAATTCAAAGACTTCATCACAATGCAACACAACGAAACACTCTCTAACACCTCACACCTAGGATACAATGCAGCTAATACAAGCGCTTTACATAAATTGGAATAATTACCTTTCAAACCAAAGATTTTTCAGTTGCATCAATTCAGCTAGGCCAGCACATGGGACACTTCTTGTAATGCTTGATATAAGTAAAACTTTAGATGCTATCCCCTGTCACAACTTCACATATAAATTTTTCAACACAGACATACACAATACACAAACAGCTGGCTAAGCACCTTGCAGTGTGCACATGTATCATTTGCCGATTAGTTAGCAAACTTCAGAAACTTTAGAAATGGAGTCCCTCAAGGTTCTATCTTATCAGCCACACTCTTTAACCTATACATGCATGATCTACCCACACCACACTCACTCCAAATACACATAGCTTCCTAGGAAGATGATATGATGTGTATAAGTACGTAACATGCAATCACAGTTCTATACCTCCTACAGCCCTACCTCAAAACACTACATGACTGGTTCATTACACTCTTAAATTAGCCCCAGCCATAGCCAAAGTTACTCTCTCTACAAACTAGACATCAGAACATCCCACACTTCACCATAAACAATACCCCCTTAACACTCACATACGTACACCCAAAATCCTTTTTATAATATATGATACATCAGTGTCATTTAAATAACATGTCACACATGTCAATAATACAATTTGTTAACAAGACTGAATGCCCTCAAGACACTTGCCCTTACAACCATCAGACACAAAGAAACTGCTACCACATTGTGGAATATATATATACAATTAGTGATACAGTATGCAAGCCTTGATTAGGCTTCTAACCTCACTAAAACTACAGCACCCTACAGGCTAGACAATATAAAGCCTTAAAAAGATTATCACATGCTGTACAGCTCCTAACTTCAGAACACTTGCACCAAAACACAAAAGTCCTCCAAGTCAAAGACTACCTTAATATAAAATGAACACAAAAACTTGCTGCAGCCTCTACACACTAACTGCACCCACTACAGTACTTGGCAGAACACTCACACACACCCAGGAACAGTAAAACAACATTTAGCATATGATATCTCACAAATATACTGTCTTTTCCTCCCCCTCACCCACCCCAAACCAGCCTTCCCAGTCGTATGTATATCCAATCAAATCATGGACCTATCTAAGCTATCAATGTAACTACGCATCTGTATGCATGGCCTCTCTTTCCCTTTGAGGATCGAGTCCACTGGACTTGACAGCAATATGCGAACCACCTAGCCCTTCCAAGCTATCAGTTGTAATATGTCACCTCATATAATCAAACATTGAGGAAGACTGCACCTCACACATCCACATATGGCAGCAACACACCATTCACTCCTTAGAGCTTTGTGGATAAGCCCTGGACTGGCTGTTACTTTCCCTAGGGACTCGGAGCACTTTGGCCATGCAGCTTAGGGAAAGCCAGTAACGAGATAGCAAAGAAAGACTAATAAAAACAGGGGCCATCAATATGAAAACCACAGCTCCTTACAGGGAGAAAGCAATATTGCCTCCTCACAGCAGATCAGTAGAATAATAGAAACGAGAAAAAGTTACTTTAAAAGCTGAATATCTTCCCATATACTACTCTCTTAAAATAGGCAGGTCACAAAGGAAAGCACAAGTGAATGGGAAAGTTATATTCAGTAGGAGGAGCAAATGTATGATTTAAATAAAAACCTCAATTTTGAACTCAAAGAGTCCAGCATTAGAGAGTATGCAGCCCACTTACCTAGGAAACAATATATGATACTTTAAAGAAATCCAAGTAAGAAAGATGCAGCCAGTTGCGCAAAGACTTCATTTCCCAATACACAGAGGCCAAAAGTCCCAAGGCTAAGGAAACCTGATCTCAAGGGAGAAGGGGTCAACAATACGGAAAAGAACCACAAATAGGATATGAAATAACTGCACCACGGCAGAGATTTGGTAAAAGAGAAAAGTAGTCAGAAGAGCAGAGGTTAAGGAAGTGGGAATGAGCAAAATCGTGAGGCATAATCACAATCACTTGAGTCAACAAGTAAATGGAAGCAACACTAGTATTTTGCCTCAGACATTTCCATCCCAGTGATTGCCAAAAAGATGTGTCCAGTTGGAAATGCCAATGTAATGGCAATTAACTACATTCAAAACTGCTAGGCAGAATCTCGGTGCATTTTGGAAAAACTACCCAAGCAGTGCAGAAGCATGCCATGTAACAGCCAACACTGATACTTTACTAGACATGTCAGACGAGGGAGACCTAAAATAAAACAGGCTAGCAATACTGGGAACATCAGTGATGCTACTTCAAAGACCACCTGTATGATTTGGGTATACAATGGACTTCCCTACCCCCATAAGACTGGCAAACAGAAATGTATGAACCATAAGTGAGAATGCAAAGTAGAAAAAGCTAGGAAGAGAGTGCGAGCAAGAGAAAGAGTGTCACCCTACATGAAGGGGGAAAAGAAATCTGAATTCCCTTCAAGAAAACCGACACTGCCATTAATGAAAAACGCAATTACCAGACAGAAAGACTAAAGAAATGACTGATACTAGTCCACATGAAAAAGGGAGAAGTGATGTTATGATGAAGGAATGAAAAAAAGAAAAAGAATTAGTTGGAAAAAACACTATAGGGGAGAGAGAAGAAGATGGAAAAGACGGGAATAGTAAGGATGTACAGTAATTTACATATACCAAACTAAGGCATCTCACAATAGCGTTTGCTTTGTTTTATGTTGCTGTTAAACCCAGTTCAAGTGGGAGTGGACACAGGCAAGTTATATCTGGGAATTTAAGGCTGGATACCCTTCCTAACACTTTATTCTGAAACACTTGTACCCAAAAAGATAAGCTTTTCGCATTGTCAAGACTAAGAAAAAAAGAAAAAAAGAATCTGGTTTGGGTGCCAGTAATGTCTCAGCAGCATCAAATACAATGATAACACTTCTGGTGTTATTCTGGTTTTCCTTATTCTATCCCGTAAGAATTTCTCATGCTGGCACTTTTCATGTGCCTCTGCATACCCAGTAGCTTTTAGGCAGTTTTATAGTGTCATTCTTTCCCAAGATGTCACTTTTACTGGTAGCGTTGGCCCTAAACACATCACTGGTGAAAAAAATCCTGTATTTATCCTTTGATCCTCTTATGAAAATAAATATGCAGTGTAATAAAGACAGTACTGTACTTACTTCATACCCCCAATAAGTTGAGAAAGAATTGAAAAAAATGCCTATACCTTAAATTCCTGTGCCTTTACCTGATTTGTTTTGCAATCTACTTTGTTGCCAATGCCAATGCTAGGGTTGCGTTAACTCTTAATTTAAAATAAATGGACGAATATATTTTTTTTTAATAATAATAAGAATAATAATAATAACTTTAATAATAATTATCTCTCTATATACATGGCCCCATGCCCCTTTATAAGGGGTATGGCCGAGCTGAGAAACGCGCATTCACCACGATCTACACGTACCTCAACAACTCCTCTTAACTCGTACTACTAGCCATGGAATAATAATAATAATAATAGAGGTGCATTAACTCTTGACAAATCATGAATCAATGATAATAAGAATATAGTCCACTATAATTCTATCATAATAAAGTAGAGGCAAAATTATACCATAATACATTATATGTGTGCTTTCCTGGTGATAAAAGTGTTGACTCAATGCTGTATAGAACTTTAATGCATAAAATTAAACATCACCAAACCATTTGGTAGAATAATTTACAAATATCACACATATGAGTGTTCATCTATCTATCTATATCTGGATATCTATTGATTTACAAAACTTATCGTCCCCTTGTAAGGAGGGTGCCTCAATCAACAAAAACTTGACTGTTCGAGGTAAGAAAATATAAAGGAGGAAAGGCCAAGTCCTCTTACTCCGCCCCATTTAGTTGACTTTACGACACACAAGGGAACACAAAATGATTATATGTAGTACTTTTAATCTTTTTGCAAATTCAGAAAATAATTACTGTACTACTCTATGAATGACTTTTACATTTCGCTCTTTTTGTTCTCTGTTGTCTCTATACTTGTATTGGTCTATTTTCTTCAGCAGTACTGAGTTCCTTGACATTTTATATTAATTTTACTGTGTTGTTATTTTAGGGATTCACAATAAAAGCGCACATATGATCTGCGATACCTCAGTAGTTTTGTGCTCGAGTTGGGAAATGACTAATGTGGGTTCCATCCCACTACAGGGTTTTAGTAAGGGCATCCAGCCTTAATACCCCAGCTCTAACCTGAGTCCACCTCCATAGTTGGAACTAATATTGAAAATATTGCCTGTTATTTACTGCGTCGTTATTTAGAGCCTCACTAAGCAGGAGTACATGGGGGCTGCGGTAACTCCGTAGTATTGTGCACTAGTCAGGTGGTTACAATGTACTGGATTACTTATAAGTACTAATACCAGATATGGGTATTTAAATTTGTGCAGCAATGAGGTATTAACAGGAAAGATATAAGCTAGGAATTGCTTGTTCACTCAGGTTGCTTTTTACGTGTGTTTAAAATCCACGAAATTGGAATAACACCCCCCAAAAATAATAGTAAAAAAATTTGAAATACACGAATAACATCCGTCCAAAATATTCGATTTTTTTTTTTATTTTAGTAAATAATCGACCGCCTTGGAGGCACTTCTTCGCTATGCTGCCATGTACTTCAGTGTTTCTTTACCCAGCATACTGCGTGGATATATCGCTTGTTCTAACTGTTTTTGTGTTAAGGTTTGTATATCGTCAAGGAAAAAGCATGCGAGAGTGCATCAGCTAATACAGAGGTGGCAAAACCTTTGCAGATAGAGGTTCATTCTCCAGCATCCTCCGCCTCTTCTACCACTTAATTCGATCGGATATTATAGAGAAAATGGAAAAAAAAGCATTAAGAACAAACAGCAAACAAGCTTGCCATATAATATCGTCAGGGAAGTAGCGTGCGAGAGTGCATCAGCTGATACCGAGGCAGAAAAACGTTTGCAGATAGAGGTTCGTGCTCCCGCATCCTCCTCGTCTTCTACCGCTTAATGCGATCGGATATTATGGAGAGAATGGAAAAAAATCATTAAGAACAAACAGCAAACAAACTTGCCATATAATATCGTCAGGGAAAAAGCATGCGAGAGTAAAATCTTTTGCAGATAGAGGTTCATTCTCCCGCATCCTCCTCCTCTTCTACCGCTTAAGTTACGTGCTCACCGCCACCATGCACCTCCCAGTGTATGCCTGTTGCCCACCGCATAATAGAGTGCATTAATTTGTTTACTGTACAGTAAATCTGTATATCTTTTATACTCTACACTATTTGCATGTTAATATAAATAACTACAGGTCTTTCTGCTTTGTTATGTTCTTAAAAAATATGTTTTACTCATCTTATATCTTTGGTATAGTGTGTCTATGTACTGTTGTGAAACGTATCTATGCCCATTATCATTGTTTCTTATGGAAAATGACTCGTTACATTACGCGATTTTCACATTATCCGTCACTTCTGAGAACCTATGTTCGCGTTATTCCAAGAACTAGTTGTACATGCAATATTGTGATATATTTAATAGGGAATATAGAAAGGTCTGTCATACTTGCAAAACTTAGGTATAATTAATAAGTAAGATATAAGCTAGGAATCATTTGTATATGGAATACAGGGGGTCCTCGTTTAACGTTAGGGTTCCATTCCTGATAGCTGACTTAAAGCGCATTTCGACATAAGTCAAAATTCACCTAAATTCGAACCTAGGTCCCCGACCTATGTTAAAAATAAATAATCTAAAACATAGAAATATAATTTAAGTTCTTAATCTATCATAAAAAAATACTAAAACTAATCTTAATAGTATTGCAAAACTTTAAAATTAGCAGGAGGAAGCTAGAGAGGCAGCTGCTGAGGAGACAGGGGCAGGTAAGTCTGGAGAGGCAAAAGAATATACAGTACAGCACATAATCTATAGAAAAAAATTCTGTCCTATAAGTTCTATTTGTAAGATAATAAAACTACACTTATAAACAGAAAAATATTACACTACAACAAAATAAGTTCTCATTGTAAGATAATAAAACGCACTTATAAAAATAAAAATATTACACTAGCTATGTGTTTGATATTTTTCTTTTTAAATTTAATATAATTTTTCAGTATAACTAACTGTATATCAAAAATAAATAAATACAAGCCATTAACTTGGTAAATATGAATACAGTACAACTGTATTTGCTAGCTTTGTATTCGTGTGTGTTTCAAATAAAATCGTATTACAGCTATGTGTTTGGTATTTTTTTTTCAAATTCAATATAATCCCTCAATATAACCAAATATAGAAACAAATAAATAAATAAGGCCATTATCTTGATAAATATGAATACAGCTGTGCTGCTAGATGTGTATTCATGTGTATTTTGAATAAAATCGTATTTACAGCTACATGTTTGGTATTTTTTTTAAAATTCGATATAATCCTTCAATATAACCAAATAAAAAACAAATAAATAATAAAACCATTAACTTGATAAATATGATTACAGCAGTGCTGCTAGCTGTGTATTCCTCTGCTGCTCTCATAAACTATTTTGTAGAATGATTTGAATTTACCACACCAGCTGGGTGGGTTGAAAGATTAATTCATTAATAATTTATTAATTATTTTTTGGCCTTTGTCCTAACGGCAAAACAACATAAATCGGATTGATATTATACTGTATTGAGGTATAACTGATAGGGAATATGTCAACTAGGAATCATTTATATGTGAAATATTGAGATATAATTGATAGAGAAGATATAAACTGGTAGTCGTTTGTACTTACAATATTGAGATACAGTTAATAGACAAGATATAAATTAATGCTTATTTTACTTGTAATCCAGAGATACAATCACTATAGGAGATATAAATTAATAATTATTGTATGTGTACTACTGAAATATAATTGATAGGGAAGCTATAAACTAGGAATAACTTGTATGTTCAATGCTGACCTATAATTAATAGGGAATATATAAGCTAGCTATCACTTTTGCTTTCAATATTGTAATATGATTATTAGAGAAGATATAAATTAAGAATCACTACTTTCAAAAATAAGATGTAATTAATGGGGGAAGTTAAAAACCTAGGAATCATTGTTTGCAATCATTCTCTCACATACATAGCCTTTATTGATTCAGCTTGTTTAAACCCATCTGAACTCCTACTTCAGGCCCTACATTTAAACACCTTCATTATTTAATCAAAATGTTCTTGCTCGATTGAACTGTTTGTTTTGTGCATGAGAGATGTAATTGTTGTCTGTGTTATTTAGCAATAAACAATTTTCAGTCTTAAGTATATAGAGGTTTATAGTAAGATACACATTTGAATCCTTGTGTGTTGCATGATAATGTGTGATTTTTTATTTCTAGTCAAAAATGTAAGCATATAGATGATGCAGTTTATATAATGTAAAAAAAGGCCAATCATTCATAGGGGTGGAGTGAATTAGTTACATATTCTTCAGAGCTTGCCATGCATTTACAATTCTTCAAATGAAACAATTAGCGTTAAGCTTTTCACAGTACCAGCTTTAGTTTATTACTACAATAAAGCCTCATCCAGCTGTAATTTCCCGGCTCCAACCTGTCCATGTCCACCCTATTCAAATGGGGATTTATATCGACATACAAAACGGTAAGCAACTGTTACAATAAATCCATTATATAATTATAAACTAGCTCTGGCCGCACTAATTTGTAATTAGATGACATACAGGGTGACCAAAAAGTCTGGACACAGGCAAATATACAAATAATTTCTGTACAATGACTGAATAACAATTTCTCTAACTAGACTGGGAGACGTGGCTGTACTGAGTGGGTACTTTGGCCTCCAGATAGTATTTCCCTTGCTTTTTCCTTTTTCTGGGGGTATGATGAAGAGAAAGGCGTACGTAGTGAAAATTGCAGATATGTGTCCAGGCTTATGGGACACCCAATATTCCTTTGAAATTACATGCAGAAATATCTGAGAATAGTATTTATCATTCCATTAGCGCTTCTCCCTCCCCCAAAAAAACAAATTATATTTTATAAAGAGAAAATCTTGAAAAGTAAATATTAGTTTTTAAAATCTCCTTACTCCTAAGTAACTTCATTATTGCCTCTAATTTTTAAATCTCCAGAATCTAAGTAATTTCACTATTGCCTTTAAAGCTTCTAAATAAATGTACTTTGACTATTGCCTTTAGGCTTATAATCTCTTGAATCTAAGTAATTTCCTTAGCTTTGCTACAGGCAAGAGAAAATCCTTAAACTTGCTCCCTAATCCTAGACCCAAGTAATGGCAGATTTTCCAGAACCTAATTCATGAAAAATCATGATTTTTCCCATATTCTGAAACCATAAAATTAATAATGAAGGTTACAATATATTTTTTGAAATTTCCTCCACCGTGAAGAGTATTAGTATAGACATTATCATCATGGGAGCTCGCTTCTTTTGATTGATGATAAATTTCGTCTCCAAGACACAGGCTTGAAACCCATGGGGTATTTGTGGACCAGTTTGAGGGAAAAGACCCTGTTCATGGGAAAAAGGGTGCACTATTGGCCGTCATGATATTATTCCTAATTGTGAATTTAAGAAGAAAATAATAACAAATTAGTTTTGGGAAAGGAAGGAAAGGAAGTCCCCAAAACTAATTTTTAATTTGGCAAGCTACAATATTTCCTTGTTTTGGTATGAATTTTTTTTCCAAGATGCAAGAGTATATTACCAACAAAAAAAAAAATAAAAGGAAAAACTTTAGTTGATGTTATATCTCAACATCACAACATCCAAATGTAAGAAAACTTTTGTTATGCAAATGCCGATTGAGATAAAAATTTTATCATAACCTTCCCTTGTAATTATACATTTTGGACAGATTATATCCAAATGTGAAAGAAATATTTCTCTAAATAATCTAGTGTAAAGAGATATTAGAATCTCCCAGAGGAATCTGCATGTGAGAATATATTGCTGAGTGAAAGAAAACTATTAACTATATTGTTTTATATTCTATTTAGTTGTAACCATCATGCTCACTCCAACATTCCTCTTTCTGTGTAGTTGTGACCACTCTGCTTGCTCCAGCATCCCTTTTTCTGTTTTGTTGTGACCACCCCGCTTGCTGCAGCAGAATATGGCATCTCATTAAAGAAAACAAATTGTACTTTTTCCACAAGGTATTTCCAAATAAGAAGGAAAAGGGAACACATCATACTGACAGCTGGCCTCAAAAACTACATATGAAAATGTTCTCCCCATTTTCACCACTAGTTTCTCTCCAATATCAGTACCCTATACTTGTTATTGCGCATGTCAGGAAGCAACTTATGCGGGTTTGATGACATGGCAAAGTTTTAGGAAGGGCATCTAGCCTTAATCCTCTAGCTCCAACATGTCTATGTCCACACCCATTTGAACAGGGAGTAATTATAGCATATAAAAAAGTGCATTATAATCGTGATTCTTACAAGGTCTAAGTGCAGTATAATGATTTGGAAACTCAGTTATCTAAATGGCCTAAATGCAAAAAATGCAAACCTACCCAATTCATTAATTAGGCCCTAATAGCTTATCAAACTAGCTGTTTCTAATGAAAACAAGCTTAGAATTAATTTTCATCTGTCTATCAGTATACAAAGGCAATAGTCCCAGTAGTGGTTGAGTCAAAGCATATTTACATTGGACAGAAGAGCTAAAACCCCAATTCACTCAAAGCTAACACACGCAGTTTCTTGTCACAGATGCGCCACTGATCTCTTGCTCGTTACTCAAATTCAATATAGTATACAATCAAGCACATTCATACCCAATTAATAGGGTTGAGTGGAATCTTCTTACCCCATGAATGAAAAATATAAAACTTTTACATCTACTTAAATATTGTTTAGTTTTATGTACACACTGTGCATCAAGTTGGGACATAATGGGTTCTGGGTGAAGTCCTCCTACCCAATAAATGAAAAGTACAAATGCCCTATGTCAACTTACGATGTGCTTGTTTTGTGTGTGCACTGTGTATCAAATATGGTACGGGAAACCTTATTCTCATAGACACCTGAAACTACCAAACAGTGCTTTAGATTAGGTTTGTACTCCATATATTATTTATTTTAGATGCATTAAGGAATGCACAGTTTTATGTGTCACAATTGGTCCCAATTCGAGTAGGGGTGGACCCAGACATGTAGTGTATAAAACTACAACTTATGTTCCCCTGTGTTATAAAAGTCAACTAAATGGAGTGGAGTGAGGGGACTGTGAATCTTCACATTTGTATTTTCCTCTCATAAAGAGTCAAGGATTTTGCTTTGACTCAGCCACTCCATATATAAAAGTGCTTATGGCTTTTGTAAACAGAGAGAATTGATGTCATAAAGAATATGAACCGGAACAAGAATCATAAAATAAGCAGAAATTGCAAATTCCTATATAACTTCCACTATGAAGAGTCAGTATTATTTTAATCCAGTATCTGCCAGATTGAAGTTGTGTATGTTCCTACCATCATTTTCATTATAGTCCTCAACAGTAATCTCTTGTGTGTGTATAACCTGTCATCCTAGGATTCTAGTATAAGAATTGTAAATACCAAGTTCCTGAGCTTCATGCTTAAAAAAGCTGGTTATATGAAGTGAGTGAAATACTCCTCTATGGGGACTAATAGTGACTCATGAAACAAAAATTTAGACTTTCTATTCTTCCTTTTCTTTAATACATAGATGTATAATAAACTAGAATACTAAAAGGAATAAAAACAATAAGAATATCTGGTTAAGAAAATAAATGATTTTAAATTTTGAGTTAATTACCTAATTTGTAAACTATCCCGAGTGTGCAAATGTAACATTATCATTAGTGTAAATCATACAAGACTGTTCTGTTCAGAAGCAGTAATTATGTTGGGCTGATTTGATATAGTAATTACAATGTAATGATTATGTAGTCTCCGTGGCAAAATGGTAGCGTCTGCGACTCTGATGCGGCAGGTCGAGGGTTCGTGCCCCGTCACGGACTGAGGTTTGTAAGGGCATACACTCAGGGTAATGATTACATCTGCCAAAACAAGTCCTTCGTAAGAAGGTAACCGTCCTAGCCCTTAGTAGAAAAGGGAGTTCGTGACGTAAAACCGAATCCAATTATAATGTAATGATTATGATGGGCTGACTTAATATAGTAATTACAGTGAAGTGATTGGGCACACTAACTAAAATAAACTGATCAGGTGCATTAATAATAATGAAAATATGGTGACTGACATATTGGTACAGTATTTTGTTTTTAATATGCTGTACTATACTTATTGAGTCATGCTTATTGTTGTTATTTGCCATTTTAGGGGTCACTATTAACCTCCACTATGAAGGTGGACACAGACAGGTTGGAGCTGCAGAATAAGAGTGGATGCCCTTGCTAACGTCCTTGCACTATCGTGGTCCTCTGGACCATGTTTATTAGCATATTTTGATAAACAAGAATATAAAATATTCACCAGAAATATTGATATAATGGAAAATTAAAAGTTAAAGGTTTCTAATGGAAGGCAGAGGAAAGGGAGAGTGATAGCATAAAACCCAACTATGTATCTACCATATAACCAAGGCTCAAACCCCCTTTCCAATCACGAGGACCCAGTGATCTCCAGGCAAGGGTTAGATACTCAGAAGTCTTACAGAGAATCATCAACCCCCAATAAATAGTCCAGTTTTAATGGTAACAATAATAAAAAAAAAAAAAAGATTGGTATATCGTTCATTAGTTAACAGGAAACAAATTTCATTAGGCCTACAGTATTAAGAACATCCACTCTCTATTGAATATCCTCTCATAGTAATACAAAGTAATAAACAAGAACTCTACATATACATTTACAATGGCTGCTATCCCTATTTTAGGGGGTGGCCAAGTCAATGCACTCACTCACTAGAAGCTAATAACCTCGATCATGTCTCTTAGATCGTTGGGGGATAAAGGGATGCAAAACAAACTCCCCCCACCTTGCTTGGGTCACCCACTCCTAATCATTAGGAATATATTTTTCTCGTGGACACACACTGTGAAATGCTAATAAAGTAAATATCATAGTCTTCCAATAATTAGAAAAAATATTTAATAAACAGTATATATATGATGCTTAAATGGATTCATCAACTACTGAATATATAATGAGAGAATAATTAAGTCAACATACCTTCCAAACAAATAAATGTAAATAACATAAAGCCAAAAATAAGTTCAGAAGTTTTTTTTTGGCAATATACTGTATGCACCGTAAATTCTTGGATATTCGTTACACATCACTTATTATTCCTTTACATCTGACAAGTCTCAGCACTTCCCATATCTGTTTATCTTTATGTTTTCTTTGTGCCCAGGCTTGATGAGGGCATTTTATTTGTCAGTCCAGGTGTCATACAATTAATAAAACATAGATAGCATGAAATCATAATCCCAAGAGCTGGACAATATGTTTATCAATGAACAGTGGAAGACTTAAACATGCATTGATTCTTACTTATATTCTTTGGGGATATTCCAGTTTGCTATTTTATGTGGCACTATTAATCCCCATTCAAAATGGGGGTGGGCAGAAAGATTGTAGCTGGTGAAGTAAGGCAGGACATCCTAACCCCCAGTTGTGGATTTGGACAGCAGTCTGTCAGTTCCTGGGGCAAGCGCTCTAACTACTGCTGCACTACAGCAGTCCACTAATGTTCTTTAGGGACATGTGCCAAAATTCAAAAGAATATTTTGAAGATATGTGAACGTACCCTGAAACATTTCCTTTACAAACTGTTAACGTAAAGTACTTAACCTTACCTAAAGGGTCTTTTTCTAAGTATTTTCTTATATATTTATATGTTTTACTTGAGATTCTGACTGACAGCATTATCAGAAACTGCATAGATAAAGTAAAACATTTTACTTGCATATTATATATAATGCTTGTCAATGTCATAAATCTGATGTTATTGAATGATATACATTGATATAATAATTGGGGATTGGGGAAATTAGTTTTCTTTAGGTTTCAATTCGTGTACGCTTTAAGGATTGGAATTTATTTTTAATTTCTAATGAAGTAACATATGTTAGGAAAATTATAATTTTTTTTCGTTTAGAATCCATATACAGTATATGATATAAGGATTGGGGAATTCATTTTTAATGTGTAATAAAGTAATGAGTTAGAAAAATTAGAATTTTATATAGCTTGCAATATATGTATGCTTTAAGGACTAAGAATTTATTTTTCCATTTCTCATGGTACAGGTTACCCTCGAAGAGCAAATGATATTTGGAGCTCTACAGACACTAAATGAAGAGGCTTTTGAAGATGTAGTTGAGGAACAGGAGAAGAAATCCGATTTGCCCTCCACGCCTTCTCATCTACCAACTATACCCTCAGGTCAGTCCAATAGTTCATAACCAAACTTCATAAGGTGCTCTGTGGCTGGTAGAAAAAGTTTCATTCATAAGGTAAGGGAAATTGGATCTTGTAAAGATAAATCATTCACAGTACCCCATGTAAAGTTAATTTAGCCTGTAATTGGCTAGGTTAGGTTGTGTGACTTGCCTTGCATATATGAATAATCCTAAAGCACCTGGGAGTCGCTCTTTTGTACGAGATCTAGAAAACTTCATTTATGTTTCAAACACATTAATTTAGATGCAGGAACCATGACGGACATTACGATACAACAAAACTGAGTAGTTTTTGTTAAGGTTCTTTGAATAAGTGCAGGTATTTTTTTATGGTTCATGCCACTGTAAATCATTTTCCATGAAGCAAGAGCCCACCTGGCCAGGCTGCATTGTGGACACCACCCAGCCCTACTGAACTATCAGAAGAGGCTGGAAAACTTTTTCACTAAATGCATGTCAGTGATGTAACACGTTATGGAAGATTGCACCTACTTACAACCACATATGCCAAAAACACAACATAGACTCTCTGAGAGCTCTGTGGAGAAGACTAGAATTAGCAGTGACCTTCCAAAGGACTCGGGGCTGTTCTAGGCAGCTGTGGGAACTAGAAGATTGCAGCTCTTTTTGTCATTTGGGAACTTTTTCCTCATTTTATATTTATATATATATATATATATATATATATATATATATATATATATATATATATATATATATATATATATATATATATATATATATATATATATATATATATACTCTCCTCTCAAAATAACGCGAGGATAGGGTCTCAAAAGGCTCACGTAATATAAATTTTGCGTAATATAAATAGTCAATTTCCATAAGGAATAATGGTAATAGGCATAGATACATTCCACAACCATACATAAACACACTATGCCAAAGAAATAAGATAAGTAAAACATATTTTACAAATATATAACAAAGCTGAAATACCTATATTTATGTATATTAAAATACAAATAGTGTACATTATTAAAGATATACAGATTTTCAAATAAATGCTGTACAGTAAACAAATTAACACACACTATTAAGTGGTGGGCAAGAAGCATACTTAGATGTGCGTGGTAAGAGAAGAGGAGAGGGAAGTGGTAGAATGAACCCCTATCTGCAAACGTAAACAAAGATAAAATAAAAAAGTTAACAAAAGGAACACTAGAAAACTAGATTTTTTTTCCATTATGCAACTCCTAACTTACTGTAGCGAAAAAAAAATATAGAACACATTCCACTCACTCTATATACAGTGAGCAACAGGCATGGGACAAGCGTGGTGGCAGTGAGCACGTAACTTAAGCGGTAGAAGAGGAGGGGGAATCGGGAGAACGAACCCCTATCTGCCTTTCTCGCTCTTTTGGGAGCAGAAGCACTTTCAAAGTCTTTTCCTGGGTGTTTACTGGCCATGATAGATGAATAAAAATATGCAAAAAAGCACAGGAAACAAAGCTCACCACAACAACAGTTAGAACAAGCGATATATCCACACAGTATGCGGGGTGAAGAGAGACTGAAGCACATAGCAGTGTGGCGGGAAACTTCCTCTGAGGTGGTTGCTTAATTACTAAACTGAACCATTTTATTTTGCTTTTTCTCGCGCACGTTGTTCCAGACATGTTATTCCAAATTCGCGTAGTTTATCCCTAGTATAGCAGATAAAAGCTGTAAGGTGTGTTTCCCTTTTAGACCTTCTGTGGTGTAGTTGGTAGTGCCTTGGCATAGTAATTATGTGTCCTAGGGTCAAGTCCCTGTTGGGGTAAAAATTATTCATATTATCACATATGGTCATGCGCTTATTTGATTACTGTTGGTCCCGAATGAGATTGGGAGTTGAATTAAATGAAGCCAAGAGTGAGGTTGGAGAAAACTGTAATATGAACAGAGTGGCATGCATATAGAATGCGTTCATCCCTAGTATAGCAGATAAAAGCTGTAAGGTGCATTTCCATTTTGGCACCTTGGCATAGTAATTATATATCCTAGGTTCAAGTCCCAGTCCGGGTAAAAATTATTCATATATATATATATATATATATATATATATATATATATATATATATATATATATATATATATATATATATATATATATATATATATATATATATATATATATATATATATATATATATATATATATATATATATATATATATATATATATATATATATATATATATATATATATATATATAAAATACAGACAAGAGTGGAGGTACAAGTTGCCAACCTCTTCATGAGTTCTGAGTTTTGACCTACGTATGTAGAGCCTGTAAAATGCATCACTACTGTGAACATACAGCTAGCACTTACTTTTTACTTTTTCAACTGGGTGTGGAAGAGTCCCTTGAGGAAATCTCCTGATAGCTGCACAGAGACTAATAAAAATACCCTCCTCCTGTCTCAAAGTGCCTTTTTAATCAAATGAGAGAAACTTATCTATAGAATACTCATTGATATAATTTACTTTTGAGTTCTAAGATGGGCTCAAAGTAACTATTATTAGCATAATGCCCTTCATTTCTTCCCGTTTAAGTAAGTTCTTCTGGCTGCATAGTCCATTATATTTGTAGTTTCTCTCTTTACATACACTTCCACTGTATTCCTCATGTTTAGCTATAACTCTTATACATATGCCCCATTTTAACAGCAGTATGTCACCAAGTCATATTAGCAATTTATATTTCTCCAGGCTGTTAAATCTTCTCGAAGTGTTTAGTTTCAACTGCAAAACTACACCATACTTTATCCACACACTCTCTCTGTCATTCTTGACTCCTTGTATTGACATTCATGGCTTTCCTTCTTATCCTCGTCACATATAACCTTTTAAATTTCACAGCATAAAATTTGATCTTCTGTCACTCAATTCATGTTGAAGTGCATTAGGTTGTTATCATAATTAGGGAATAAAGCAGCAAGTAGCGCATTGCGGTGATACACCAGGCTAAGTTCCATTGGTTTGGGCCACTGTAAGTTAATGTCTCAGTGACTCTTCTTAATTGTACTTCCATATTTGCATGCAGACGTAATGCATTATTCTTGTTCATATTATGCGCCTCACTTGCAAAATAGTTGAAGAGGATGATCCATGAACCATAACATATTTAAATGAAGTAAGACTACCTCCACTTACATTAAACAGATCTTGGATTATTTCCATAGCCATGGTTCTCGGTAAAGACAGTGCATGCATATTAACAATTGGCATGGTACTCAGTTTTATACCCAATGTTTTAAACTTCCCTTTTTTAAGTAATTTTTAACCTTGATTCATAGACATTTATCACAACCAAAATTTTTTTTACTTGGTTTCAGACTGAAACAAGCATTATCAGTAATCAAATACTGTATAGTCAAGTTATATATTCCAACTATACTGGAATGTAATGAAATTATATACATTATCTCTTGAGAATGAAAAAATAGAAATACTTCACTTTTACTCCATGTATAGGGGCCATGGGAGTGCAGTTGTAAGAGCACGCAAATGGGAAAGTGACAGACCAGCAATCGAGCGTGCCACAGGGCATTAAGAAGGACATCCAGGTTTAATTCTCCAGCTCCATTCTATCTGTATCCATCCCCACATTAAGGATTATTAGTAACGTACAAAGCAGAAAACATCATCATTATTGGGGACTTCAGTAGCATAGTGGCTGGAATACTCAACTCTGAAAATGACATGCCTGTGACAGAGCCCACTGTAGGGTATTAGGAAGGTCATCCAGCCTTAATTCCCCAGATTCAACCTTTCAATCCACCCCATAATGGAGATTAATAGTGACACAAAATAGACACATATATTTGTGTTCCATATATGTAGTAAGAGGCAACTAAATGGGAGATGGAAGCAAAATGCTGATTCAGTCCTATCCTCCCTGGATATTTTTTGCCATTGTTATTGCTACCCTCTAGTCCTAGCCAGGAATGCACCTCATTTTAGAGAGAATATTGTCTCACAGTAGCAAATAGCCTTATTCACTTATAAAACTGGGGACTGGGTTCATACAGTGGTTAGAAAACTCAACTCGGGAGGTGTCAGACCCATGATCAAACCCACTGTGGGGAGTGAGGAAGGGCATCCAGCCTTAATTCGCCAGCTCTAACCTGTCTGTGCCCATCCCCATAATTGGGCTTAACAGCGATACACGAAATAACAAACAGTATTAAATACATTTTAATATCACACATAGCAAACCTTTAGAGCAATTTCTCATTTGCTTCTAACACTAATTGTATTTGGCAGAAAAAGCTACTATTTTACTTGCCCTCTTACCCTCTGGATGACCCAAGCAGTGATAGGGGAGTGTGGCAGCCCTTTATTCCCTATGAGCTAAGAGGAGTGATCGATATATATTGGCCTCTGGTGAATATGTGCTGTGACTTGGCCTCCCCCCATACAAGGAGGAGTGCGATCACTGTATATTTAATCTTAATATTTTCCAATCCTAGTTTTTTGCGGGCTTAATATTCCTTTAATATCCAAAGAGTCCCCTACCCCTAAAACAGTTCAATCTTCCTATTGCCCTGAAGCATGTATACAACCTGCATGTTTAGTTTTAGTTGCTGCCACTAAAATACCTATTTTATTTAAATAGAGCTGGCAATGGCATATTAAATTTGCAGTTGACATTAAATAAAACTGGCAATCAAGTATTTAATTTGTAGTTTATTTTTATAAAACTGGCAATCAAGTATTGGGTTTCAGTTTACTTGTAATAAAACTGGCAATCAAGTATTTGGTTTGTAGTTTATTTTTAATAAAATCGGCAATCAAGTACAGTACAGTATTTAGTTTTAAATTTACTTTGAATAATACTGGCAATTAAGTATTTGGTTTGCAGGTTATTTTTAATAAAACTGGCAGTATAGTATTTAGTTTGCAGTTTATTTTAAATAAAACTGACAATTAAGTATTTTGTTTGCACTTTAGATAAGAGCTTCTTATACAATTCAACAATTTAACATATATCTGTTTTTTTATATAAACTGCACCAAATATGATTGTGTATAAAGAGTCATTATCTTAAATGTATAAAATTGTTTCAATAAATTATCCATAGACACGTAAGCAACTTATATTCAAGTTCTGTGTCAAAATGGTTAGAGCGCTCGATTCTGGAACTGACAAATCCGAATTTGAGCTTATCATGGAACATTAAGAAGGGCATCCATCCTCAATTCCCCAGGTCCAACCTGTCTGTGTCCAATACAGTTCAATACAGCATAAAAAAAAATGTAGGCACTTTTACAGTATTTGGAAGACTGTTTCAGTATTTGGACTTTTTAATGTATATTTTACCATCATTATTTAGTAAATTGCCTTGCCAAAAATGACTGAAATTCTCATTAAAGGGCTTGCTCAGACTGACTTATAATTGTATGATCTTTTTGTCATACTGTTTAATTAAAATATTTGATGGATAAAACAATGCAGTGCAGTATGCATTTAAACATTTTCAAGTCTTTTACCTTCTACTGTCAGGATTTGAACCTGGGATTTGTAGAACAGGCATCCACTGTTTAGTGCCCTCACCTACAAGTCCCAGGTTCGAGTCCCGACTCTCGGAGGTAGAATAAATGGAAAAAATATTTAAATATATTTAATGCTAATATCTTATTTAAGTGGCAATTTTAATTACATAATACTGGATATATATATATATATATATATATATATATATATATATATATATATATATATATATATATATATATATATATATATATATATATATATATATATATATATATATATATATATATATATATATATATATATATATATATATATATATATATATATATATATATATATATATATATATATATATATTATACTAAAAAGGTTTGTAGTTTGATGTCAAATAGATGCAACCTGCACATATTAATAGTAACACTATCTGCTTTTCATGCAAAGTAGTAGAAAGTAAATTAATATAATTGCTTGTCTTGACATATGGTTTTTGGAATTTGGCTGTAGTTATTTGCATTACCAAGGGCACTCTGTTATATATTCAGTTCACTCTTGAATTTATCTAGTACATCATATATTATTTTATGTCTGAGGCTACCAGTCGTAGTATGAAAAACTTAGAAAATTTTTGTAAATTTCTATTCATTTCTGTTCAGTGTAGTTGAAAAACTTTAAGAATGCAGTTCCTCAAAAATTAGTACAGTATATATATCTCAAAACTGGGTATATTTTTTTTATAAAACTATACTATAAGTTAATTTTGCACCCTATTAGATTTTACTTGCATTGTATGGAAGTACCCCTAAAACAATGTTGGTTTTTGCTATATTATGTCACTATTAATCCCCGTTTGAATTGGGGTGGACACAGGCAAGTCAAAAGCTGGGGAATTAAGGCTAGATGCCTTCCTTCATAACTCTCTTTAGTGGGGTCGATTGTAGGTCTGTCACGTACTGAATTGAAAGCTCTAATCAATGGACTACCGCAGTCTATATAAAACCATAAGATACATACATCATTTTCTACATAAACTGCTTGCATTGTAACATATTAAAGACTGGTGAAGCATATTCCTCACAAGACTTTAATATACAATTAAATATACGTATATGGTGAATGCATATACGTATTTGAGCCCATTGCGGGACATTAAAAAATGCATCCAGCTTTAATTCCCCAGCTCCGACTTGTGTGTCCACCTCCATTTGAGTGGGGATTAATAGTGACACATAAAACTTCAAAATATTTACCATTCATACATTATAGCAATCCCATAAGTAATAAATATCATTAAATTACTAGAAAATTTAAATAGTTCAGATACGATTAGCAAGCTTGGTAATATGATGGTTGTTTTTAGCAACTCATGCTGCAAAGCAAGTATGAATTTCGAAGATTTATTACTAAAAATTGTAAACCTTCTTTGAAGATTTATTACTGTTAATTATAAAGCCACTTGGAAGACTTATTACTGCAAATCATAAACCTTCTTTGAAGATTGCCAGTTGTAAACCTACCTTGACGATTTACTACTGCAAATTGTAAACCTACTTTGAAGATTTATTACTGCTAATTATGAATCCACTTTGATGATTTATTACTCAAATTGCAAACTTACTTTGACGATTTACCACTTGAGATTGCAACTCTACTAATTTCAGTTCAGCTTATAATATAAAGAAAAATGAAATTCAAAAACAATGCAGGCTACAAAATCTTTACAGAAGCTAATATGAATTTCAGGTTATAAAAAGTGCTTTTCAGAGTCTCATAAGCACTACTTTATTTTCTAAACTGCGTTTTATTATTGAGGTGACTTCATACAGCGTAGACCAAAAGTCACAGTTTTTAATTTTTTTGTATCCTTCTGGGTGAAGGATTACCAAACTGAGGCCCTTTATAATGATCACTAATAATATAAGAAGAGCTTGACCAGTTTTGAAATAATAGAGAAATAAATTATAATTTTACTGGTAGCCACAAACTATTGCACACAAGAAAAACAACACTGAATAACACTTAACTCCATCATAGCCTTTAAGAACCCTCACTATATTGTTGTGACGCAAATTAACGAAGTACAGTATGTATTTTCAGGAACATTAATTTGTATAATTAATAAAATGTAGAAATATATGAATACAGTATAGCGAGGGTTTATGAAAATCTGACTAGGAATGCGCGTACAGTATATCTTTTAGATAGACTGATGTATTGACACTAACCTTGTAGACGATGCTGGAATTGAGGGTGAAGATGGATCGGGTATGATGGTGATGATTCATGGAGACAGTGCCTTTCAAAGGTCACCAACCCACTGGCACTCACCCTCGCCAAGGCAGTCACCCGCCTGACAAAGTAAGTCAGAGCTTAGAAGAGTTATATAGGAAGCTATTTAATATGGACATGCATTTAAGGTAGATTGTTGAAATTATATATAAATGCAATGTCTAAGTGTCAAAAAGATCTGTCTCTGTATACAGAAGCCATAATCCCTCTTATAAGGGGGATGGCTGAGTCAAAGCAAAAGCCTTGACTCTGTGGGAGGAAAATGCAAGAGAGAGGATTCCCAGTCCCCTTGCTCTGCACCATTTAGTTGACAATTACGATGACACATAGGGGAGCACAGAGGAGGTATTCCCCACCGAGAGATAAGTGTCCTCACAAACATATGGAATTAGTTATTGTGAAGGTTGCCAATCTGGAACTGCACTATGTGGTTTCTGAAACACAGGCTGTTTACTCTCCAGATTAAAGCGTTAATATATATGTTCTTGAAAAAATAATGGGACACTGAAGATGAACCATATGATTTTCTAGATCTCATTGCAGTCTGTCAAGAGTGTATGTGATGTCTGAATTTACTATCAAACATCGAGAAATCCACAAACTGATACAGAATATGACATTCCTGGCACTTACTCACTGTGGTAAACAGATTTATATGCTAAATGGGCTTGTATAAGAAGTGCTATCTTCTTCCATGGAGACAAGCAGAAGTATGCATTATATATAAAGATCCCTTGGCACTCATATAACACTTACAGTGCTTACAGTACTTATGAGAAGTCTTCCACAAGAGAGACTTAATAAGTGCATTTTTAACATCTTATAAGCAACTGTAAAGGATGAGGAATAGTCTTTAGATCTATTCTTTAGACTAGAGTAAACTACAACTTTTCTACTAGTTAAAATATAATGAGTAAAGAAGGTATTTACTACTTACACTATTTATTGTTAATATAGAATAGAATTCCTGTTAGGCCTAGGACTCCGTTTCTCATTTTGACTGTCCCAGTTACGAAGTGGATCTTTTCCATCTTCTTCTTCTTACTATTATTGTTATTATTATTATTATTATTATTATTATTATTATTATTATCATTATTATTATTATTATTATTATTATTATTATTATTATTATTATTATCATTATTTATGGGGAGTACAGTATCTGAGTGTTTAGAAAACTTGACTCTAGAGTTGACAGACCCATGATTGGTGACTAAGAGTGATCCAAAAAGTAAGGATTATTTATTACGGTATGTTCGTAAATGGCTGTCAACTCTGAATGTATTGTTATTATTATTATTATTATTATTATTATTATTATTATTATTATTATTATTATTATTATTATTTTCAAGGTGGCATTTGCCAGTCCCCTTTAAAATGTCAAGAGCTCTGATGTTTTATTATTATTACATATTTATATATTTATTTATTTTCTGGGTGACATTTGCCCAATTTTTAAAATGTCAATCCCTGATGTTTTATGGCCTTATGTGCCACATGTCATTTCGCCAGTAAGGTGGGACACTGGTTGATTTACGTTGTGAATATTTATGTGTGTATATATAGATATATATATATATATATATATATATATATATATATATATATATATATATATATATATATATATATATATATATATATATATATATATATATATATATATATATATATATATATATATATATATATATATATATATATATATATATTTAGGGAGGATGGAGATGATATGCAAGGTTTAACAAGGATATTTTACTTGCTAAGGTGAGTTCTTAAGTCTCCAATGTGTAGCAGGAATTGGGGTTGTTTAGGGTATTCTTGTCATATCAACATGATCCCTAGGAAGATCCTACTATATGAGACATAGGGGCCTTTATCCTGCGTAATTAGATTACTGTGTATAGAGCCTATTCTAAATATCACACCACGATCAGTGACGAATGTTGGGAGACCTGTTCTTAAGGCATGTGAAAACTAGGAAGAGCATGTGGCTAGGAACTTAAACTTACTTAAAGTGTGATCTAAATATATAAGTGTATGTAATGTATAATACATATCACATAACTGTCTATGAAATTCAGGAGTAGCTTATTGTGAGTGAGAAAGGTAAAATAGATATAGGATTCACCGTGTCAAAGTTAATCACTCTTCGAGTAGGATGCGTATGCACATCTTTAGGTTAAATTAAAAAGTCACTTTTGGAGAATAGTCTTACTTAGACAAAATGTAATTTTATTTACGTGATGGATGCAAGGTTAGGCATGGGCATTTAGTGAGTGAAATCTCCTTGGTGCACCTTTCATCTCACCTCCATCCTCCTTGATGGCATATATTTCTAAGTATGTTCACTATAAGGAATCACCCTCAGTTATATGAAAGTGTCTTACCAAACAGACTGAACAACTCGTAGCACATTAACACCATATAGCATCTGAGCTTTGAAATTTTGGTACTGACTATTATATGTCACAAGCCAATTTGTCAGTTGTTATTAGAATACTTTTCATTAATGCTGGAAGATTACTTGGAATTCTGGTACTGATCTTATACTCATAAACTCTTATTAACAACTACATTGGTCTGCAGGTAAGGGAAGACTGATGAATAAGAAATAAGTAAATTTATGCTAGTCTCGATATAAATGGATAGCACTGCACACAGCCATAACTTTATCCTATAAAGCTGCCCATCTTAAGTGTGACTGAAACCCTTTTTCATATCATATTTGAAAGTACTCTTATGTTGGAAAACTCACTGTCTACAGACAGGGAATCTGATGAACAAAGATATAAAACATATCCACCTGAGAGAAAATAACTGCGACTGCCATTACTTAAAGCACTAGTAGTTTAGAAATTGACCTCAACACTTATCGGTTCGCTTGTATTGGTTAATTCGAGCTGCCTCTTTGCCTGTTCTGCTGTAGTTGCCATCGTTTTAATAAAATTATATATACTACTTAAATATTGGGCAGCTTGGCCTCTTGGAAGAGGTAAACCTTAATGAAGATTTACAAAAATACTAAACCCATTCTATATGAATATATCAGTATACTATAAATAATTTTAATATGAATAATTCGGAAATGTTTTTTAAGACTATTTATACCTAAACTAAATAATTTTGTTTTCTTACATTGGTAAGTACTGCATATTGATTTAAAATACTGTACTTCTAATATTAGTTATATCTCCATAACTTCCTTTCTATTTTTCTAATCTCGTATTTCACTTGTTAAAATGCAAGACAGTACACACAAGAAGTATATTACTGTATTAATATGCATCAAATATACCAAAACAAATTAATTCTAACCTTATTATACTCAGCTCCTGAAGACTAATGTCAATCCATATTGTCATGCTTACTCTTATGCTACGGACCCATGCTATTTCACAGAAGAATTTAAGTATGATGACAAATATGATTTTTTTTAAATTTCTAACTTATCAAAAAAACCTTCTTTTCATTTTTGCTTCATTTTTACTTGCTGCATGCAATACTTGCATGCTTATAGAATTAGTTTAATAATATAGTACATTAAAAATGTTCCATAAATATCAATTCTCATATATAAAACCGTCCTTGCTCAATAATATACAGTATATATATATATATATATATATATATATATATATATATATATATGAATCATTTTTTTTTTTTTTTTTACCCCGACCGGGACTCGAACCTAGGACTTATGATTACTAAGTCAAGGCGCTACCACTACACCACAGAAGGTTAAAAGGAACCCAACCTTATAGCTTATATCTGCTATACATAGGAATGAACGCATTCTAACTGAATGCCACTATGTTCATATTACAGATTCCCCAACCTCACTCGTGGCTTCATTTTAGCATTTAATTCGATTCCCAATCTCATTTGGGCCATGAAATAATCAAATAGCACATTACATATGTGAAAACATGAATCATTTTTTACCCCGACCGGGACTCGAACCTAGGACTTATGATTACTAAGTCAAGGCGCTACCACTACACCACAGAAGGTTAAAAGGAACCCAACCTTATAGCTTATATCTGCTATACATAGGAATGAACGCATTCTAACTGAATGCCACTATGTTCATATTACAGATTCCCCAACCTCACTCGTGGCTTCATTTTAGCATTTAATTCGATTCCCAATCTCATTTGGGCCATGAAATAATCAAATAGCACATTACATATGTGAAAACATGAATCATTTTTTACCCCGACCGGGACTCGAACCTAGGACTTATGATTACTAAGTCAAGGCGCTACCACTACACCACAGAAGGTTAAAAGGAACCCAACCTTATAGCTTATATCTGCTATACATAGGAATGAACGCATTCTAACTGAATGCCACTATGTTCATATTACAGATTCCCCAACCTCACTCGTGGCTTCATTTTAGCATTTAATTCGATTCCCAATCTCATTTGGGCCATGAAATAATCAAATAGCACATTACATATGTGAAAACATGAATCATTTTTTTTTACCCCGACCGGGACTCGAACCTAGGACTTATGATTACTAAGTCAAGGCGCTACCACTACACCACAGAAGGTTAAAAGGAACCCAACCTTATAGCTTATATCTGCTATACATAGGAATGAACGCATTCTAACTGAATGCCACTATGTTCATATTACAGATTCCCCAACCTCACTCGTGGCTTCATTTTAGCATTTAATTCGATTCCCAATCTCATTTGGGCCATGAAATAATCAAATAGCACATTACATATGTGAAAACATGAATCATTTTTTACCCCGACCGGGACTCGAACCTAGGACTTATGATTACTAAGTCAAGGCGCTACCACTACACCACAGAAGGTTAAAAGGAACCCAACCTTATAGCTTATATCTGCTATACATAGGAATGAACGCATTCTAACTGAATGCCACTATGTTCATATTACAGATTCCCCAACCTCACTCGTGGCTTCATTTTAGCATTTAATTCGATTCCCAATCTCATTTGGGCCATGAAATAATCAAATAGCACATTACATATGTGAAAACATGAATCATTTTTTACCCCGACCGGGACTCGAACCTAGGACTTATGATTACTAAGTCAAGGCGCTACCACTACACCACAGAAGGTTAAAAGGAACCCAACCTTATAGCTTATATCTGCTATACATAGGAATGAACGCATTCTAACTGAATGCCACTATGTTCATATTACAGATTCCCCAACCTCACTCGTGGCTTCATTTTAGCATTTAATTCGATTCCCAATCTCATTTGGGCCATGAAATAATCAAATAGCACATTACATATGTGAAAACATGAATCATTTTTTACCCCGACCGGGACTCGAACCTAGGACTTATGATTACTAAGTCAAGGCGCTACCACTACACCACAGAAGGTTAAAAGGAACCCAACCTTATAGCTTATATCTGCTATACATAGGAATGAACGCATTCTAATCATAAGTCCTAGGTTCGAGTCCCGGTCGGGGTAAAAAATGATTCATGTTTTCACATATGTAATGTGCTATTTGATTATTTCATGGCCCAAATGAGATTGGGAATCGAATTAAATGCTAAAATGAAGCCACGAGTGAGGTTGGGGAATCTGTAATATGAACATAGTGGCATTCAGTTAGAATGCGTTCATTCCTATGTATAGCAGATATAAGCTATAAGGTTGGGTTCCTTTTAACCTTCTGTGGTGTAGTGGTAGCGCCTTGACTTAGTAATCATAAGTCCTAGGTTCGAGTCCCGGTCGGGGTAAAAAATGATTCATGTTTTCACATATGTAATGTGCTATTTGATTATTTCATGGCCCAAATGAGATTGGGAATCGAATTAAATGCTAAAATGAAGCCACGAGTGAGGTTGGGGAATCTGTAATATGAACATAGTGGCATTCAGTTAGAATGCGTTCATTCCTATGTATAGCAGATATAAGCTATAAGGTTGGGTTCCTTTTAACCTTCTGTGGTGTAGTGGTAGCGCCTTGACTTAGTAATCATAAGTCCTAGGTTCGAGTCCCGGTCGGGGTAAAAAATGATTCATGTTTTCACATATGTAATGTGCTATTTGATTATTTCATGGCCCAAATGAGATTGGGAATCGAATTAAATGCTAAAATGAAGCCACGAGTGAGGTTGGGGAATCTGTAATATGAACATAGTGGCATTCAGTTAGAATGCGTTCATTCCTATGTATAGCAGATATAAGCTATAAGGTTGGGTTCCTTTTAACCTTCTGTGGTGTAGTGGTAGCGCCTTGACTTAGTAATCATAAGTCCTAGGTTCGAGTCCCGGTCGGGGTAAAAAATGATTCATGTTTTCACATATGTAATGTGCTATTTGATTATTTCATGGCCCAAATGAGATTGGGAATCGAATTAAATGCTAAAATGAAGCCACGAGTGAGGTTGGGGAATCTGTAATATGAACATAGTGGCATTCAGTTAGAATGCGTTCATTCCTATGTATAGCAGATATAAGCTATAAGGTTGGGTTCCTTTTAACCTTCTGTGGTGTAGTGGTAGCGCCTTGACTTAGTAATCATAAGTCCTAGGTTCGAGTCCCGGTCGGGGTAAAAAATGATTCATGTTTTCACATATGTAATGTGCTATTTGATTATTTCATGGCCCAAATGAGATTGGGAATCGAATTAAATGCTAAAATGAAGCCACGAGTGAGGTTGGGGAATCTGTAATATGAACATAGTGGCATTCAGTTAGAATGCGTTCATTCCTATGTATAGCAGATATAAGCTATAAGGTTGGGTTCCTTTTAACCTTCTGTGGTGTAGTGGTAGCGCCTTGACTTAGTAATCATAAGTCCTAGGTTCGAGTCCCGGTCGGGGTAAAAAATGATTCATGTTTTCACATATGTAATGTGCTATATATATATATATATATATATATATATATATATATATATATATATATATATAATATATATATATATATATATATATATATATATATATATATATATATATATATATATATATATATATATATATATATATATATATATATATATCAAACTGTTAAGTGATGCAAAGCTTCCACTTTACCAAGGTCCCTTTAGGAGTGCATGATTTCACTCACTGATGTTTGTACAAGGCAGTTTGCACATCAGTACGCACCCACTCACATTATTTTATTCATGCCTTTGGCTTTCCTGGATGTCAATGCCCTTTTGGGTAAGGCACTGGATCCCTCCATCCCCTTGACGTATCTCATTCCCAAATACAGTACTACTAATTGTGTCATATGAATCTCTTTCATAATTCTATGCCGTTTATATATATATATATATATATATATATATATATATATATATATATATATATATATATATATATATATATATATATATATATATATATATATATATATATATATATATATATATATAGTCATCCTCTGTGTAACAAATTTACTTTTGCAACTTTTGCCATAAACAATTTTATTATTATTATTGTTATTATTATTATTATTGTTATTATTATTATTATTATTATTATTATTATTATTATTATTATTATTGTTATTATTATTATTATTATTATTATTATTATTATTATTATTATTATTATTATTATTATTATTATTATTTAAAATGTAGTCTATGGCAGTGAAATACTATATTACAACGTTTTGACTATACTATTTAGTTACTATGTACAGTATATTGCCTTTTTTGCAAATGATGTTTGCTTAACATTCAACATTCTGGAATGCAGTATGGATGATTAAGAGCATACTACCTATAACAGTAGTCATTGACTTACGACCTCAGTCAGTTCCAACTGACCAGTCATAAGTCGATCTTATTTATATGTGCGAACTTTACCATATGTGGGTATAATATACTGCTTAATAAAAGTAGATGCTCCTCGACTTACGAACATCTGAAGATACAAATTATATGTGCTGCAAGTTCTACATTATTATTATTACAATTTAGTAATATAATTTATTGTTTTTTGTGTTATTATTGTGTCTATAGGATGAGAGAATAAATGTTTTATGTTCAAGCACAACTTATTATGTTACATACATGATGTAGGAATGTTTGGTAGACATATATTGTACACTCAATACAGTACTGTACATACAAAATCAACTTGCAAACAATTCAGGATACGAACAGCCATTCAGAATGTAACTCGTTTGTAAGTCAGTATATCATCTTTAAATAGTAGCTCGGGCTTGGCTGCGGATCATCAAAGTCGTTTTTAGGGACAGTGCTAATTGTAGCCAGAGTTTCTTTATTTTTTCCAGGATGCTGAGCAATCTCTGACTGGAACTTTTCTTTATCTCCACATCAAAGTCGTTATTAGAAACAGTGGTCATTGTAGCCAGAGAAGGTTTTTTTTTTTTCAGGAGGCTGAGCAACCTCTGATTGCTCATTTTCTTTATCTCCTCATATATTTCACAATAGCACGAAAATTATCACGAACCCTGTGTGCAGTCCTTGTAAATCTCTGGATAATTGGATCCATTCCCTCAAAATGAGCAAGAAGCTTATTTAGTTGAGATAAGTCTTCAGATAATCATTTTGTATTTTCCTTACTTGTTCATCCTCTTCTTCCCTCCTTTCTTCCTCCAGAACTCTTTCTTCTTTTAAAAAGAATACTTCTGCATTTGTTAGTTCTACGGGTTCTTGGTCAAGCAATTCCTCGACGTCTTTCACTTAGCACTCCAAAGAGAATTCTCTTGCAAGTTTGACTATTTTTTCTCCATATCACTTCCAGTCCATGTTCAAATCCATTAAAAAATATTAACATAGTGTTTAAAAGTCTTTAATGTCATCTTAAAATAATTTCAATAAATCTTATCAATAATAAATTATCTTAAATATGTAATATATATATTTACTTAATTTAGCATAACTTTTAGAAATAAAAATATACAAATGAAACAGTAATCTTACTTATGCTAATGTAGAGAGGGCATCTAAAAGTTTACTTGAAAGTAGTGCTCATCAATAAAGAACAACAAATGAACTAGTAAATGATTGAGCACAGCTATAATTTATAACATGAAGTCGGTGTTCTAGTTTAAGTATAAATCTTTAGACAGTGGTCACCAAGGCAGAGTGATAGCGATCACGACTATGATTCATCAGGTCAAGGGTTCACACCCCATCAAAAACATGTAAGCAGGGTACTTGAAGATGTATTTGCAGTAACTATAATGTACAAGTATTTTATTTCATACTCAGGCGACTTCAATCGGGATGAAGGAGAAGGAGCCGAGCCATGTGGGGAGGTAGACGTGGTGTACCTCCAAAATTCGCCTTTGGTATCTCGTAGGGTGGTGTGCGCACCTCCTTCTGATACTGAATCTGCAGCACCTTCTTTGGCTTCCAGTTTTTCGCCTTACAGATCGAACAACGCCTCTTTATCAAGGTTAGCGGATGAACAGCTTTAAAGTCGAGAGAGCGATAATTAGTAAACGCTTTGGGTTAATTTTTATCTCAAAATAAAGGTAATTTGTTCATTAACCCTTAACATTCTAAAAATGTGTTGTAATATTCCATTAATTTCTTTTTGTGTGTGTGACCTGATTATTTACAGTTATACCTCGTCATATTAACGTCAGTTTGTTAAATTTTGCATCCACAAATTCTTGCATGTCATACCCAACTCAAATATTTCTTGAGTTTGGTAGGAAGTCGTGAGTTGTGCATGCAGAGTCATCGCTAACTCGACTGCTTTAGTTAATGTTGAACAGTGCTGTGCTGTGATGATTCACTCCTGCAATTACTCATCATTGCTATAAATCTTTGTATGATACCGAAGCAGTCATGGTTTATCAAGCTAGTAATGTATATTGAAAGATAGAAAGTCAAGGAAAGAGTGCAAAACATATGGTGTGACTGAAAATTAAGTACTAGTGTAGCTTGAAGAGAAGCTGAATAATCTTTATTTTTTATCAATGCCAACTTTTCTCCAAGCATGCACTGCATGTCTTACTCCTCCCCTCCCATCTCTTCAAAGTTTTATTTACTTCAAGGCATTTCTGCCAATTTTTGTCATGATTTGCAACTTGTTAATAAGGAACTGTATCAAATGTCTTATATAAATATAAGAACATGTAATCTTGCAAGCCCTTTCTTTCTTATAACACCCTCCGTTATTACTCTGCCAGGTCATAGCACCATAGATAGAGTTCTTCAACGCTTTTTACTATATTCTTCTAGCATCGAGTGCCAAAGGCCGAGTTTCTGTTGTCTCCTACTAAATATGAGAATTATCTCATCATAAAACTCTACCTTGATTGTTAACATAGACCCATCTCCTCTTTAGACATAGTCTCTAAGGTAACAAGGTAAAAAGACCACAGATTAACAGATATGCATCTCCTCAATACTCTCTCCAAAACTTTGCAAATCTTGCTAGTCAGGAAAACTGATTTGTAATTGCGAGCTTTGTCTCTTTGCTCTTTTAAACATGGTTTCCAGGATTTTGGAGTCTCCCCAGATTTCAAAAACTTTCCAAGAACATATGAGGATATATCATCTGGTCTTGGAATTGTATTAGTATCTAATAACGGTCAGTGATTTATGTACTATTTTAGTTGAAAAGGAAGTATTCTCTCACATTCACACATTTGGGGATGAACTATTCTCAACTGCAATATAATCTTTGTTCAGTTCCTCACAGATCCCTTCATCTTTCTCAGTGATACTTCTCTTTCTATTTTCCAGTTTTATAAGATGAGGTTTTACCTAATTTCCCCTGGCCAAAGATTTGGAAGAATTATATTTTCCTTACATCTCTTTTCAGTGTGAAAATGGTAAGAGTGATGCAAATGATGTAAAACAATGCCAGAATAAATTCTAATGATGATGCAATTACCATCATCGACCAACACAAACAAGATATCCCCTGAATGTGGGAATACTTGCTAGCACATACTGTGGCCAGATTGAGTCTTTGATATCTCAGGAGTCAAAAAGATGAACGCTTATATTATGAACACTGTAGAACTTGCTTACAGAGTAGGTCAGAGGGACTACTGTAAAAATGAGTAACCCCAGGGTGCTCTAGAGTTATTCACATTTATGAACACTGTAGAACTTGCTTACAGAGTAGGTCAGAGGGGATACTGTAAAAATAAGTAACCCCAGGGTGCTCTAGAGTTATTCACATTTACCGGGCAAGTCACCTAGCCTAGCCTAGCCTAGCCGAGCTAGCCTAACCTAATAAGTAAAATACTGGAATATTTAGCTTTGCATGGTGTTCTTGGGGTTACTTGTCCTCAAAAGATAAAGCAACAGGTTGCTCATATGTCATATAAAATATTAGAAGTATGGTGAGATTGGGAGGCAAGGAGCATGATGGTAAATAGTTCTAGATTTCGAAGGCTTCAACTCGGAAAATTTTATCCAATACAGTATTGTATTTGGAGCCTTGCCTTAAAAATATACTTTTAAAAATTACTGCGATTTAATACGCCTTTCAGTTTCATAATTCTATGCTGTCATTCATTGCTTCGTATTTTGTTGTTTTTTGTTTATGAGTGAGACACCGGGACAGGCAAGAACTTCCCTAATCAATAAAGGCCCGGGAACGAGAAAACACCAAGACGACGGTAAAGAAAAAGGTTAAGGACAAGGCAGAGATGACGTAATATCACACAAGGGAAAACGACAGACAGAGAAAATAGTTGAAGTACAGATGACCCAGAGATATGGAGGACTAGGCCCTGAAATGACGATAGATTTGTTTTTTGAAGCATGATAGGTCATAAGAATTAGGAAAGATGGAGGGAGGAAGAGAGTTCCAGAGTCTGGAGGTAGATGGGAAGAAGCAGTCGCTGCACCGACCACTCCGCGAGCTACAAATCTCCACACAGTACCTGTGGGATGAGGACGCTTGGCGAGTGTTACACGGTCTCGGCAGTGGGGGAGGGATGCAACTCGCCAACTCATCAGAGCAACGATGGAAGTAGTAGCAATAGAAAAGAGAAAGGGAAGATACCTTACGGCGAAGAGAGAGAGAGAATCTAGATTAGAAGTAAGAGAAGGATCATTAATAAGTCTGATTTCCTTAGATTCAACCCTATCAAGGAGATAAGTATAAGAAGAAGCACCCCAGATGCGTGAGCAGTATTCTAAGCAGGAACGGATAAGACCATTATATATTTTAAGTAACTGTAAAGAGGAAAAGTAATGACGTAAATGGAACAAAACCCCCAATTTTTTGGATGAAGATTTTGAAATTTGGATTATGTGATTCCTCCAAGACAAGTTAGAGGCTATATGGATTCCTAATATGTTGATAGAATTAAGAGGGTAAATTTCGTTAGTTTTGAAGACAATAGGGTTATCAGGAGGAGAAGAAGATAAAGAGATAGCCAGAAACTGTCATGGAGGCATTGAATTTAACTAGATTTTGAGTGCCCCACTCAGATACCCTCTGCAAATCGGAGTTGACAGTAGAAGAAAGAGTGATACAAGACAGATTACAAGTAGCAGATGAAGGTTGTGAAGAAAAGGCAGAGGAAAAGTGAAGGGTAGAATCATCAGCAAAGGCATGAAGAAGAGAGGAAGATGGGAATTGTAGAAGATCAGTGATGAAGAAAAGGACCAGAGTAGGTGAAAGAACAGAGTCCTGTGGAACACCACTGGCAACAGAGAAAGGGCTAGATGTCGCACCATCAACAACTACAGATATAAAGTGGTCAGTAAGAAAACTGGAAATCAGAGAACAGAAAGAAGGGGTAAAGCCATAGGCAGGGAGTCTGGCCAACATAGCCTTGTGCCTGACTCTGTCAAAAGCCTTAGAGATATCAAGGGCAACGACAAAGGATTCCCCATAGTTCCCCAGAGAAGATGACCATACATGAGTAAGATAGGACAGGTCACCAGTGGATCTTGCCTTGTGGAAGCCGTACTGGTGATCAGAGATAAGTGAGTTAGATTCAAGGCATTTCAAGAAGTGAGCATTGAGCAAAGTTTCAAAAACTTTAGCAATAGAGGAGGTTAAGGCAATGGGTCGGTAGTCTGAAGGAATAGAGCGGTCACCCTTCTTAGGAACAGGTAGAACTAGAGCATGCTTCCAAGATGAAGGATAGATACTGGTTGACAGAATGAGGCGAAAAAGACGGCAAAGTACGGGAGCCAATTCATCTGCAAACTCCTTAAGGAACCTTGCAGAGATACTATTGGGACCAGATGCCTTGTTCGTCTTTAGCGGACGAAGAACTTTATGAACTTTGCGTGAAGAAAGGATAAGGGAGGGCATAGGGCTAGAGAGGGGTAAAGATTGAGGAACAGGTGCGCTGGAATTGTTTATAGAAGAGTTGACAGAAAAATGAGAGCCAAAGAGAGTGGCTTTGTCAGTGGGAGAGCAAGCTATAGAACCTTCAGAATGAATGAGAGGGGGAAAGCTTGAATTACAGAAGTTTTTGGAGAGGTTTTTAGCTAAGGACCAGAAGCATTTGTCAGTGGGAGAGGAGTTAAGGTCATCAACTTTCCCTCTTATAAAGAAAGCCTTAGACCATTGAATGTAAGCAGTACAGCGATTCCTAGCTACAATAAAAGCAGAGCGAGTTAAATCGGAAGGTGAGGCTTGGTAAGATCAATGTGCCCAATTCCTGGCCTGGAATGCCATGGAGCAGGTACAGTCAAACCAAGGTTTAGGGGAGAGAAAGTTTTTGTAGAAGAGGGGATGTACGCCTCCATTCCCAAGGTCATGATCTTGGCAACTTTTAGAGCTACCTGATCAGGGTTGCGGGACCAAAAGCAGTAGTCTTCCCATGGAAAGTCATAGAGGAAGATATGCAAATTTTCATGTTGAGTACGCTCAAAGTCCCAAAGGCGGTGCTGAGTAGGAGGGATTGGTGGAGGGGGAGTGAAAATGGAAGAGATTGAGATCATAGAGTGGTCAGATTTCCCAAGAGGGGCAAGCACAGAATAAGAGTAGTCTGAAGGATTAGAAGTAAGAAATAGGTCAAGAGTATTTGCTGCATGTTCGTGACGATCAGGAACACGAGTAGGATGTTTGATAATTTGCTCCAGATCATGAGTAACAGAGAAAGCAAGGGCCTCACTTCCTCCCACATCAGTGTGAGGAGAATTAAGCCACTCACTGTGGTGTACATTGAAGTCTCCAATGTAGAGAAGTTCGTCATGAGGGTGAGAAGATAACAAGGACTCATGGCACGAGGACAGATATTCAAAGAAAGACACAAACTCGGTGGAGTTTGGAGAACAGTATCAGAAGCAAAGGAAAATAGTGGTAGTGGAGAGATATATATTTAGTCAGAGAACATCAAAGTCAGGAGATTTAAGGCCCATGAGCCTGGCAATAGGAATGTTAGTGTTGTAGTAGGCACAGACCCACCTTTGAAACGAAAACGAGTATGCAGATTATAGTGAGAGATTTGAAATGGGACAGTGGAAGCATGTATTGACAGCTGGGTTTCAGATAGGTGGAGGAGGTTAGGGAGGAAAGTACCCAAGACTGTTCCACAGACGAAAGATCAAAGTTCAGCCCATGAATGTTAGAATAGTGAAGAGTGAAAGAAGCAGATCTATTGGGAGGTGCAAGGTTAAGGGCAGAACCATTACTACCACTAGGCGTGTCTGCCCTCAAGCCAATAGTGGAGTCAACACGATCCCTGGAGATTCTCCACATCCCTCTATGCCGGGTACTGGGGGCCAATAGCTGTAGACCTTCCATAAATAGTAGCAAATATGAAGAAAAAAGAGAAAAAGAGACATGTGGGGAGTGTTGTGACTTGTCAAAAGAAATGAAATAGCAAGAGATGTGTAATGAATACACCAGAATATTCAATGTAGATGTAGGCATGAGGAAAGAACCGTCCTGAAGGAAAACTCAACCCGGAACTGTCTGGACCAGTCTTAGTGGAATCATAATACCTTCAGTCGTAGTCTTTCAACAGACGGCTGATGCCATGGCCAACCTACTAATTATAGTTTATATTAGGCAAACATCGTATATATATATATATATATATATATATATATATATATATATATATATATATATATATATATATATATATATATATATATATATATATATATATATATATATATATATATATATATATATATATAGTACTGTTCACTATGCCAATTATGTATTGCTTAACCAGTCTAAGTACTGTGCTGCAATACATTTTACTGTATATAATAAAAATAATACTAATAATAATAATAATAATAATAAAGACTCTCTTAGAAAGGAATTGCATATATGGCGTATCTCCTTGCTGCCAGTCAAGTTTCTATTTCTGATGGAAGCGTAGCCAATTTGGAATTCATTTGCTCTCGGTAAAGACACAGAACTAACGGCCCAGCCACACTCACACACTGGTCATTCAATTTACAGGCTCTATGGACAATGGGGTTTGATACCCCAACTCATGGAGACTAGGAAAACTACAATGCCAAGTGGCCACTAATTCTTCAATCCATTTAGTTAAGACCAATACATCCAAGAAGGGTGGGAAGGAGGATGGACATTGATAGGCTGCACTAGATATATATGCTTTTTTTTTCCTTATGAGACCAATACATTCAAAGACAGAAATAGAAGGATTGAGTGTGGGTGCTGATAGGCTGCATTGAAAAAATAAATGCTTTTCCTTCCTCAAAGAACATTTTTTCTGAGTGTCTATGAATCCTATTGAGACTTTTACAAGCATAGGAAGGGCTGGTAAGAAATTCTCAGCCTCCTTGGAAGGAGAAAAGGCATGTAATGATATGTAACTTTTTATTTGTTTTATTAAACAAGCTAGGTATAGGCATTCCCCTAGCAGAGATGAGAATGAACTGTCATGAATAATAGACTGCAAATGTTATATATGTGTGACTAATACATAGACGTTTTGGAGGGTTCCATTATACTTTGAAGGTACCAAAATGGTGCCTACAAATGGCACAAATAGCACTGAGAGAAAAAGGGTGCAACAGTGTTCACATGTAATACTCTAATGAAATTTAGGCCTATACTTTGAAATGTAAGAAGCCACAGAGGTTGATAAGGAATTAATTTCACTCATTAAATGCAATGTAAGAAGTGCTTGCCACCCGCAAAAACGTATTATGCCCTTTTTTTTCTAATTTGTCTCAATACAGCACTTCCTTCAAATGTGAATTATTTTTTCATGTTGTAACACATACAAAATATTGTTTGAAACTCCCATCCAGTGGTGATTTTTCTAACATCATAAGAGATATGCTATTACTTTTGGAAAGGATCGATTTTTGGAGAGCATAAGAGTTTTGAGAGAAAATTCCCTACCAGGTGCATCATGTGGGTGGGTAAGTCCTCTGTTGAGGGATACTCCAGATATATAGAATAAGGAGTCATAGACTAAAACAAGAAACCAAGATAGACTAGGAAACAACTTGTGGATAATTATGGATAAGAAAATGCAATATTGGAATGACAGTCCATGAATGATGGATCGTCAAGCTGATAGACTAGTCGAAGGAGAGGAATTTTCAGGCATGGGTATATGAAAGTATTCCCATTTTATCAGGGTCAGGTATAACAAATCATCCTTGTACAGAAAGAAGAAACAAAAAAAGATTTAGAGTGTATATCCGTGGCAAAGCATTCTTTTTTGGGGAGTAATTTAGCAATTTTTGCTTCTTTGTCTGCGGGAAATTCTATGTAATCAAGAAGGATAGACTAAACTGCATTAACCAGAGGCCATCTACTAGTTGCCATGTAAAACCTGGGGGCGACTAGTTTGCCATTTCTTTAGGCCAAGGTAAGGGGAAATGAGGAAAATTGCTTTTGCCTCAAAGATTTACAGTGATACCTTGGTGATGAAGGGCTTCAAATCCAAAAGTGAATTAATTCTATCAAGTTCCCATGATGGGGTGGGGAACGATTCTTACATCTCATTGGTGAGACAGCCTTCATGAATTCAATAAACACGGAGTAAGAGATGTTTATATTGAACTTATGATGTGAAGCTTTAGCCAAGTCTGCTTCATATGTAGTGATTGTTGACAATGACAGTCTGGGATGAGAGAACGATTCGAATCATATGCACCTGAGTACCCCACAGAAAGAGAGACTGAGACTCTTTATGAGCTGCATGGAGTCAGAAAAATACGTTTTTTCTCCCTCAAAGAGTTTTTCTTATTGATTCATCAGGAGTTGATAATTTCTTTGCTTGTGATATATTAACTGGCAAACTGTTTTGGTGAATGTAAAATATATGTAATATAGTTATTTGTATACTATATTGTGTATGGCTTCCTTTTCATATTGTACAATAACGAGTTTCATTTAAAATTTTTACAAAAATAGAAAAAAATTTTCATGTGAAATATTGTACAGTCTCCTCTCGAAATAACGCAAGGATAGGTTCTCAAAAGGCTCGTGTAATTCAATTTTTGAGTAATTCAAAATAGTCAATTTCCATAAGAAATAATGGTAATAGGCATACTGTATATACGTTCCACAACTGTATATAAACACACTATACTAAAGAAAAACAGTTACCCGGTATGTTAAACATATTTTACAAGTACATAACCAAGCTGAAATACGTAGGTAAGCTAAAAATAAACAAGTACAGTATTAAAGATATGCAGATAAACGAAAAAAAAAACTAATTCACTCTATATACAGTGGACACCAGGTGTGTAGTGGCGGTGATCACAGTGCTAAGCCCTAACAACTTTTTGACTAGGATTATCACCCTTACTGGGTGACTTTTTCACATAAGTCCTTGTTGTACTAGTGCAACAATGATTTATGACTCTCTCTCTCTCTTTATTAAATGTATTTATTAATTTGTTTACTTATATATCTCTCTCTCTCTAATATACAGTATATATATATATATATATATATATATATATATATATATATATATATAGAGAGAGAGAGAGAGAGAGAGAGAGAGAGAGAGAGAGAGAGAGAGAGAGAGAGAGAGAGAGAGAGAGAGAGAGAGAGAGAGAGAGAGAGAGAGTATTAAAGATATACAGATTTACTGAACCATTTTATCTTGCTTTTTCTCTCTTGTTTGAAACGTGTAATTCAATTTTTTTGCTATTATATTCAAGACGCGTTAATCCAAATTCGCGTAGTTTAAACTCATGTAAATCGAGAGGTGACTGACTTATTTTAAAAGAGCTTGCAATAGTGAGCTAAAATTAATTTTTTCACTGTGGAATAACATGAGTTTTAAGTCAATATAATTCTCCTAAAAGTTGTACACTGCTGCAACATGTAACAAATAACAGCTCAATATTAACAACCCACTTCTTCTTCTAGGGCTTCATCACTAAAACTCTCTTCTACCTCGACTTCCCCGAAGCACAGTACAGTCGATAAGCCCACAGGTTTGACACACAACAATTCCTTTAGAAGCGAGAAAGCTTTCAATTTAGTAGACCAAACAGATTCCTCTCCAATCAGAAGGGTGAGTATTGCAGTTAATTGAATCTTCATGAGTTCAGAATAAGAAGGCTTGACAATTTTTTTTTTTTTTTGCAATTTTGTGTTACTATTAATCCACATTCGAATGGGGGTGAGCACAGACAGGTTGGAGCTGGGGCATTAAGGCTTTATGCCCTTCCTAATGCCTTAAGCTTGAACAAGGGTGTGTCACTTCCCAAGTCAAGCGTTTGACAACTGTATCAGCTTGATATCAAATTTTATTATAATGTTTTAGTGCATTTTTACCTTTCCACTTACTTTAACCCAATGTTTGGCACTCATGAAGCAAGGTAGTATGTACCAAAATGACTAAATTTACCTATTTTTAAGGGTGTGTATCTTTTTATACACATTCCAAATTTATCTTATAGTATTCATCATTATGCAAGTCAAATTTTCTTTTGTTAACTCGTTGGCTTGTATCACTTATATCAGTCTTAAGTTGTATCCAAAGTAATGATCAGAGATACTAACAGCCTAAAATGAGTTGAATATTTTTTTCATTCTGGATGACTTCTACTACTTAAACAGCATGGTCAGAGTAATCATATAAAAAGCTACATATTTTTATTATCATTCTCTTCTTATATATATATATATATATATATATATATATATATATATATATATATATATATATATATATATATATATATATATATATATATATATATATATATATATATATATATAAATATATCTATATATATATATATATATATATATATATATATATATATATATATATATATATATATATATATATATATATATATATATATATATATATATATATATATATATATATATATATATATATATATAAACTTTCAACTGTCTTCCTTCCTGTGACCTGTACCACAAAGGGTTCCTTAATTAGCTGAATGTCTGGTCACAACTCTTACAGACTAATGGTCTAGAGAATTCTATTAATTATTGATAGCAGCTGTTTGTATATAAGAGTGGGTGAGATTATATGTTTGGGTCTTGAATGACAAATTACAGTCTAATGTGTGTTTGACCCTCAGAAGGCATTTTTCTTGACTGATTTATAAAATTTTATAAATTTTTCTAGCATTTAATTAAAAAAATGGTGTAAAGGTGACCATCCGATAAGCTATACAACCCTAGTACCTATTTATACTCAGCAACATTGATTCTCACTATTTCTCCATTACAGACATGCTTTGCTTAACATACATGTCACGTTCCAAAAAGCCAGATTAGAGTAATAATGGATTTTAATAATTGTTTACAATATATATTTTTCTTTTTCTGCAGCACACAGCATCTAATCATTCTAGTCCTTTACGACGTGATCGCCCCCAGTCTCTAAATCTCGGTCACGGCCAATTAATTAGAAAAATATCCGATCCTGAAACCCCAAGGAAAACGGACTATCTGGAAAAGGATGATGTACCGATGGCATCCCTGCAAGATTTGCCCGGAGCAGTTGCAGCAACTAAAACTGCTTCCTTAGCTGAACAGTTTTCTGCCACATCTCTGGAGAAACTTCGAAGGCTGAAGCACAAATTGCATCGTGCCTTGGGATCTCATGATGGTACCATTTCTTTACCTACAGATGATGTGGAAACATCACCACTTGTGTTGGCCACACCTCTAAGTGCCAATACACCTAACTGCCCATCTCCAACACTTGCTGCAGACTTGGAAGAATCTAATTCTGTCAACCATTATCCTGAAATTCGAAGCCGGCCTTTAACACCACTTGTGCGGCAAAATGCTCGTGAAATGTCGCCCACCCCACAAATTACCTGCAAACCTCAGTCATCTTCTGACAGAGAAACACCAGTATAGCAGGACGTTTCTTTAGGGGGAAATATTTTTACAATTAAACTAAGAGATGAATAATAATTGCTATCAAGGCGAACAGCGGTTCTTTTCATAGTGAAAAATTTAAATAAAATGTAACAAATGTGACATGTGTATATAAATGCAATTACTGGATAAGTGATTAAACTGGTTTAGAGTATAACAAAGAAAAATCTGAATCCTCTAATCAATATGAATTTCGAGTTGCTGAACTCGGAAAATCATAACGTGAGTTAATATCCAAAAGATTGCTTGAATATAAATACTTCTTTGATCATTCTCTTGATATCCTTCCTTCACAGTGAATCTTCTTTCATAACAAAAGTATCCCAAGGTGCTGCATGAACAGAGGACATACTTCTTTGTGATAAAAGATATGTGAATGTATAAGGCTGTGAATGAAGCAAAAAAACAATACAAATATTTATAAACTTTTTGCCTCAAATGGGCAAAAAGTCAACTTAACACAGTCAGCTACGATGCTCTGTCATATTTATCGTTGTTCCTCATCTTGTGCTGTTAGTTGATTCTTTCACTTCTTGTGTGAGTCAAAATTTATGCCTAGATTTTGCCAAATAAAATTTGAAATTATGTAAAAACATTATGTAGTTATAATGTATTTAGGGAGGAGGGAAATTTTTAGGAAATTTTATGTTTATGTATTTTCCAAGTCTATAGTTTCAAAATTAGACTATTTAAAACCGTGTAAAATGAGGAACAACTGTGTATTTACATACTGTATCAGTATGCTTAGAATATACAGAAATTACATGCTACTGTCATAATTTATGATGTGTTAGTTACATTTATATATTGCTCCCTGTACTTTTCATAAATAAACTACCTACTGTAAGACTGGTCATAAGAGGTGCTCTGTATTTAGTAACTAGTCATCAAATATGTCATTTTATTTTATCAAATACCATTAGAGACTGCATTTATCAGCTGAATGCTAAAGATGATTGCATTTATTTGGAGCTGTGAGGCTTTGTATTTTAGAAATGGTCTAGCTTGATGATGATATTTATCTGAGGGTGCCAATCCACTGCTTAGAAGCAGCTATAACTGAAAAATTATTATATACTGTTTCATTCTGCATATTTATAGAAATGCAATATTGGCCATGTATGAGCTCCTCAAATACTAAAAACATCACTTAATGAACGATGACTACAAAGCATCATGAAAAAACTATCCAACTAAATAATATACAATAAAGAAAAAATTTTACAGTTCACTACATCCCCTTCACCCACCCCAAATTCGCCTCTATAAATATATCCATACCATAAACTCGCCATTACATCCAGTCCATCAATGGCAACACACAGCTGCATGCACAGCCCCCTAACGTCCATTATTTCATATCCTCCCCTGCAAAGATGGAGGCCTAATGTGGGTGCCACCCAGATCTACTAAGCTATTAGAAGAGGCTGGATGCTTCTGTCAATAATACGTGTTCAGCACATTATGGAAGATTGCACTACCTACAACCATATATGCCACCAACACAACGTACACTCCCTGAAAGCACTTTGGGAAAACCGAGGATGAGCAGTGGCCTTTCTTTGGGACTCGGGGCTCTTCAACCAGGCAGCTAAGTGAACAACGACAGCAACAACCACCCCATGTGCATCATATTAGAGCATTATCCCATGCGCAATACATAAGACTACCATCCCATGTACCAACAGAGTCAACAATATAGTACTGCTAAAAATCACTAGAATAGTGTGATTAATATGGCTTAGTATGTAGTGATGGACTGTAAATTTGAATATAAGTAAACATGTCGAAAAAAGTAATCATTACAGTTAAATGTAATAATTCCATTACTGAGACCCTATCAAATCTCATTGTTGCCATTCCATTTAAATATTCTATGGCAGCAGGGTAGGGAGGGCCATTAGAGAAGGGGATAAGTATTAGTAGCATAACATTATTTGAAAGACTTCAGTGGTAAGAAAAGAAAGTGCAACCAACACACATTATGTACAATTAACAACTCTTAGTTTAAAGATTATTAGAAAAAGAAATAAAATCAAGGTCTTTATGTGGATTCAGTATAAATTAAATGTTTTTCTAACTCCTAATATCAATAAATTAAGCTATTATCACCTATTTAAAAGCGATTTTTGTACTTCTCTCGTACGTAGAACACGAGTATTTGTTTGCCGTTTTTCACTATTATAGAAAGATTAATCCCCATTATAGAGGTGGACACAAGACAGTTTGGGGCTGGATGCCTATCCTAACATACTGCGGTGGAATTGATGGAGGGTCTGTCACTCTAATATTAAACGGTTCAATTGGTAGCATAATTCATAGCCCAAAGACTTCAGGAAAATTTATGTATACAACGTACAGAAAAATAAATCCATTTTATTCAGTAGTGAATAGGAGTATTTTGGCAAATGTCCCCTTGTGTCCTCGAGATGCAAAATATTTTTACTAAAGAGTGTTGATAAGTAGTAACTTAACATAATTAGCATATTTACTAAAAATTTCTACAATACCCTTTATGCAAAGCTTATTACTGGTGTATTATCATATTTAACTGTAAACTAGACCAGGCTGATACAAAGTCATATAGTGGCATCATTATTTAAACAACTTTTAAATGACACATGTAAATTATACTAATTTAAGACCAATATTCCAACATTGCTTTATCCACCTTCATGCAAATGGGGCCGCTGTGACATATAAAATGGTTACATACCTATTGCTTAAGACAAAGAATACGAATATACTTTTTCATTCAAGTGTCTGAATAAAGATACATAAAATATTGGCTGTACTTTTCAACTTGAGTCTTGAAAAACTGAAAGCAAATTATTTCTTGAGGTTGAAACAAAAATATATGCTGTTTACCATTTTCAATGAAGTTTTAGTATACTACCATGAGAATTTTCTCTATACAAAACACTGCATATATAACACAACTGTGGTATATGTCACAACTAGTCCCAATTGAATGGGGATGAACATAGACATGATGGAAGCAGGGGATGAAGGCTGGATGCCCCTCCTAACGCCCCACTGTGGGATCGAACCCGGATACTTCAATAGGCATCTTCTCTTTACAAAACACTGCATACAAAATATCGTTCGAGTGTAATAATTTATGATTTGTTCTAGAAACCTCTCCCATATGACACTAGTTACAAAGAGCAACAATATAATTTTTAAATTAACATTATATGAAATCTATTTTAAATATTATAAGGCCTTGTAACAAACTATGTACATTACATATTTGAGTAAAGAGAAGACACCAATTACAAAACACACGATATGTTTTAATACAATTTTTTTTTAAATGTATGACATACTATAATAAGGTAGGATCAATACATATAGTATTAATAATAGTGTATTCTTCCTCTTGGAAAACACTGTCAGGAAATTGGAAGTTTTGGATCTTGTAAAGAATATTACTCCCATGGAGCTCTAGGATTATTCATATTTACGATGCAAATCACCAGGCATAACCTATATTATCCTAACCTAACAATTTACAAGGTTATTTAACTTTACATGGGCTTCTGAGGGTTAATTATCTTTACAGTATCAAAGGTTGTTTTTATATGACGTGAATTAATAATCCATAAATGAATCCTCAAGACTTCGTAAGAATAAGAAAAAATGTTTTATATACTGTAAAGTAGTTGAAGACAAGTAATGTACAATAATTGAATTATCTTTTTATAATAAAGTTATTATATATTAAAAGATTTTTGTATTACTGTTTTTATCTTCTACTAAATTAGACATAAAATGGCCTAGTATTTTTTTAATTTAATGTCATTCTTAATCCCCATTCGAATGGGGGTGGACACAAATATGTTGGAACTGGGGGTTTTAGGCTCTATGTCATTCCTAATGCCTCACGATGGGCCCGAATTTGGGTCTGTCACCTTCCAGTCGAGCACTAACCACTATGCTACCGTGCTACGCATGAAATGCTCAAAATTAGTACAAAAGTTAAGGACGAAATAAGAAAAGGTAAAGTAATAAGTATTCTGGAGACCTCAGTGGTTAGAGTGCTGGACTTGGGAAGTGGCAAACCCACGTTTGAGCCCACAGCGGGAAGTTAGGAAGAGCATCCAGCCTTCATTCCCCAGTTCAAAGCTGTTTGTGTCTGCCACCACTCGTCTGGGGATTAATAATAACACAAACCGGCAAAACTACAGTCCCAAATTTATGAACAGAATATGTCACAAAAATTCAAAGAATTTTATCTATGGCCATATAACGAAAGCTAATTTATTATTACATAATGTATGATACATCCACAGCAATGATACTGACATATTCAGCAAGGTTATAAGAGAACTACAATTACCATCATGCAGTATCCGAGGATCCCAGTAGCCCAGTGGTAAGAACACTCAACTCAGGAGGTAATAGGACTGCGATGAAGCCTGCCACAGGATGTTACGAAGGGCATCCAGTCTTAATTCTCCAACTCCAACCTGTCTGTATCCACCCCCATAATGGGGATTAATAGTGGACATATATGTCCCAATGTCCCATGAAGAGTAGCAAGTAACAGTGTTAAATGGGCTTTTCAGGGGACCAGAAGAACTGGAAGACCCAGAAGACCTATTTGGGTGAGAACTATAAAGAGCAAGGCTGGGGATGAATGGAGAACTGTAGAACTGAAGGCACAGGAAGAAATGAATAGCGACATTTTAATGAGGTCCTTTGTGTTGCACGGCATAAGAGGCAATGATGATGATAACAATGTATCTTTGATAATGCTATACATGCTGTGTAATTCATCCAAACATACGTATACAAAGGACGCACTCCATCTTGTATGGAAGTGGCCTACAATATTTTCATAAATATACTAAAAATTGAGGGTTTAAACTTTTGCCTACATCTTTGCAGGATGTAAGGAAGTACTTTTTCAGTGTAAGAGTAGTTGATAATTGGAATTCGCTAAGCGAGGAGGTAGTTAATGCTATCCCAATCCATAGTTTTAAGGACAGGTATGATAAGTATCACTAAGTACAAAATGGAACCAATCAGGAGACGGGAAGATACGAGTTTTAGGCTCTTTCCCGTAATCACTATTAGGTAATCACACAAAAGGATAAAACTACTCCCATCAATACTTCAAGTCTGCTTGAAGTAAATATTGCAAGCAAAATATCATAAACATACTCCACTTTCCATGGCTGCATACGAAGGACCTGTAACAATTCAAGAAAAAATAATTAGGTTTTGTGAAATCAAATAAAACTGCTACAGAAATGATGATTTTACTTCTTACAAGGTTTGAAGTTTTATGTCACTATTAATAACCATTCAAATAGTGGTGGAGACAGTCAGGATGAAGCTATAAGGGAATTAAGGCTGGACGCCCTTCCTAACGCCTCATGGTAGATCGAAGACGGTTTTGCCACTTCTCGAGTTTAAAGGTTAAAGGTTGCCGGTGTTTCAGTTCCGATATCCATCTGAGATGCTCCTCAGAACGTCAGCTGGGACAAGCCCCAATCCCCCCACTGTGGTGCCCATCCACAGCAGTAACCTTCCCAGTAAACTGCTTAAACTCTCGGTCCTGAGCGGTAACTGATCTGTCGACCTCGCGAATGCGAGGCCATTGCGTTACCACTGTATTAGCCAGAATTAGCGCTCTAACCACTGCTAATACTCTTAGGGTTCATGAACGAAATTTTCGACTTTTTATGTATCACTATAACTGCCTATTCGACTGGGGTTGGGCACTGACAAGTTGGAGCTAGGGAGGTAGGGCTGGATGCCCTTCCTAACGCCAAGAGATGGGCTTGAACACGCCCTTGTCACTTCCCAAGTCAAGTGCTCTAATAACTGAGTTACAGCTGTCCTACTTAAGATTTCATTTAATTAGATTTATTCTACTTCAGTTATTAATGGGAACCGCGGTAGTGTGGTGGTTAGAGCACTGGATTAGCTACCAAATCCACCACTTGAAGAAGGGTTTCCAGCCTTAATTCCTGAGCTTCAACCTCTCTGCCCACATTATGGAGATTAATAGCAATATATAAGCTAGCCAATTTATATAACTTTTAACAATCCCACTTCAGTTATGACTGATATGTGTACAACATAATATAGCAAACTGATTCAGTCAGGACCAATATATGAAAATTTTACCTCTCAAACGATATAAACTCCTTTGAGGAGCTTTATCAAGTCTCTAACAGATGATATTTTCCATGCAATCCAACATTTAAGTAAACAAACAATAGTCAGCTTAGAAAATGACTCATCCAGACTTGTAGATGCCAGTTTTATGAGCTAATGCTTTGACTCGTTACTGAGGAGAATACAGAGAAGATCCTTGCCCACTTACCCTTTGGGTGACCCAAGCAGTGCTGCTAATGCTTTGACTTGTTACTGAGGAAAATACAGAGAAGACGCTTACCTGCTTACCCTGTGGGTGACCCAAGCAGGGTGGTGGGGGAACTATGGCAGCCCTCTATCCAAAAGGAGCTAAGAGGAGTGATCGAGGCATGGTAAATGTGTGTTTTGACTGGGCCACCCCGTTACAAAGTGGCTTGCAACCACTGTCTGTGTGTATGAGCTAATAGCTATTAGTTCATACTGAAGGCAAGCTGACATTATTAAGATGTAATACCCTCAATAAAGAAGAAGACTATCAAAACTGTGGCTCAGTTCCACTCAGAATCGAGTTGCTCTTCAAGAAAGAGACAGAAATAATAGTTCAAGCCACATGTTCACATTGGTAATCCATTCTACAGGCTCTACAGGCATTGTAGAGACGCCTGTATTGCTTATGAAGACCATAATGATAATGACTGTAACATCCAGAATCAAAACTTATAAGTTTTTTATACTACTACATTTTAGTATGAAATAAATAACTGAGACACCTTTCCAGACTGGAAGACAATTCCAGAAATGACCATCAATATTGTAAAAACAAAACACATTTAAATAATTTATTTTATTCATGAATATAATGTACTGTATATATAGTAATGACAAGAGAGCCAAAGGGAAATACTGTGTAGTCATATATTAAGATATACTGTTATTTTTACATAATTTGCTGCAAGATTACAACACCCATTGACACTTGGAGCAAGGAGTGAGTATTACTGCAACATTTTTTTTTTATTATTTTGATTACATTTGACTATGTGAGATGGCCAAAAGGCATACCTGATAGAAGTCACTAAGTTAGAAGTACCTTTTCACCTAACTTAACTTTGTTCTGTGTGGAGGAATATATATATATATATATATATATATATATATATATATATATATATATATATATATATATATATATATATATATATATATATATATATATATATATATATATATATATATATATATATATATATATATATATATATATATATATATATATATATGCATGTATGTATACTGTACTGGCTTAGCATACTTGAGAAATCTCTATTTTCACAATGTTCGAAGACAGAATATTCTAAATATCGCCTCTGATGTAGTATCATATAATATTTATTTATGAAGAGTTTGTTTTCAAGAACTTTATAATGACTTAAAAACCGCTAAATTTTGTTCTGCACATTTCAGAAATATAAGCCCTATCAAGGAATTACAAAGAATCATATAAAAATACTGTATACTCTGGTGGGTCCATATCACAAAGACCATTAACTTAACCGATGAGATTTGCAGCTCTTTATGACCAGATTACAAAATATTATAACATTGATTGAAGACCTTGTATCAGCTGTTTATGGGAATAATTTTTAAAAAGTATTGAAAGTATAAACAAAACCTATTGTCCTTGTAATACATTAATATATTTAGAAATTTTAGCAATTTTAGTTAAGTTTTTATAATGATTTGTTTGTATTCAATTGGCACCTTATGTAAAAAGCAATTTCATTCTTATCAAAACAAGGATATTAAGTTTCATTAAATGGTAATAAAAAATATCAAATAATTCTTCTTATATTGTGCGATGTTCCTTTCTTTACATAATACAATTATCTATACGTATCACAGCTGATAAAATACGAAGGTGGGACAATTTCACCCTTATCAAAATAAAAATAAAAAATTTTCCTTAAATGCTGGAAAAATAATGATCTAAATATGTTTCTATAAGATATTTCTCTATGTAATAAGCATAAAATAATGACTATCTTTAATCATCATAGCTAATGAAATATGAGATTGGAGCACCACCGTTTGTGCTCATACTGAAGTAGTACCCATTGCCACCTGGCCAGTTCACTCCTTTTGGAAGTGCTTTGAAACCAGAGGAAGTGCTCTTGCTGCTGCTGCTGCTGCTGCCAGGAATGCTGTTGAGAGAGCTGCTTGTACTGCTCCTCTTGCTGGTGAAAGGACTACTGTTGGTGCTGAAAAGAGGTCGACCAAAAGAATTGCTGTTGCTAGGACCAGAGGTCTGGCGAGCCGAAGAGAAGGAATTCTGGAAACCGTTAGAAGTCTGACGATTTGATCCAAACCCACTGTTACTGTTGAAACGACTCAAGGAATTGAATCCACTGTTGCTTGTGAATGGAGAACTGACAGAATTGCTAGAGCCAAAACCATTACTGCCTGCGAAACGGCTGCTGGAACTGAATCCATTATTGCTGAATTGCGTCCGTGGAGCAGAATTGAATAGCTGTGGGCTGCTGTTGAAGCTACTGGTAAAAGGCCTTTGAGTGGACAACCGGTTATTGTTGTTGAAGTTACTGCCACGATTGTTGCCACTGTTAAATCTATTGACGAAGCCATTGCTTGTGAAGCCAGTTGATCTGAAGCCGTTGTTCCCATTGCTTGAGAATCCTCTGGAATTGATAATCTGTGAGTTAACCTTCACACAAAGAAATGGCCAAGTTATTTTGAACATTCTTAAATAAGCGGCCCCGGGGCTGGGCGCGGTACATCTCACATATAAACATTTTACTCTGTAATATGAATCCATTAAATTACTTCACCATCTGAGGAAACTAATGAGTGAACATATTTAAAGGCAAAACTCCTGGATAGTAGAAAAATCTAACCGTCTACATATCTTAAAATCTGTTACTCGGAACTAAAGGTATTTGCAGTTCAAATTTATTGTCAAGATCTACTTTTAAAAGGATATAAAAATACAGAGCAGGTCTTGTAAAAGTGAAGAAAGAGTGCAATTGTCTCAAGCTATAAAGAGTTAAATTCTGACTTAACAGGAGCTTAAAAGTGACATCTATAAGACAGATTACTGGAATAGTCATTCCATTATTGAGTGCAAATATCTTTGGAGTCACACAGAGTCCACACACAGATTACTGGAATAGTCATTCCAGTACTGAGTGCATATATCTCTGGAGTCATACAGAGTCCAGTTCAGAGTTCACAGAAGTTCAGAAGCGACACCTCTTATGAACACAGATATCCACAGACACCTTAATAGCAATGTTATTTCTGAACACAATGCTACTAGGAATGTAGTGCGTAACAAAATGCAAAAAAGAACGCTCGTGCTAAATATTTGTAAGAAAACATTTTATATACAATAATTGAAAAACTTAGTATATAAAAACATGTTTGGCATTTACCATTGTGTTTTATTTAATGCTTTGATGTTTTTACCGATAATCACACAAGCAAGGAAACTTCTTTCCAGAATGTAAGGATGTACATTTTTAGTGTAGGAATAGTTGATGATTGGATTTCGCTAAGCGAGGAGGTAGCTAATGCTAACTCAATTCATAGTATTAAGGATGAATAATATAAATATTATTGAGTATAAAAATGGAACCGATCAATGGACGGAGAGTTACATGCATGGGACTCTCTCCCGTAAGCACAATTAGGTAATTGCAATTAGGTTATTACCTAATTGTATTTAATTGAAAATATACTTGGAATCAAACAAATGGAAAAGAGCTGCAACAAAAAAGGAATAGAACACACAGAAACTAATTCTTTGACTCAATGCAGAAGATACTTGCCCACTTACCCAGTGGATGACTCTGGCAGGGTGGCTGGGGGTCATTGTAAGAGGAGTGAACGAGGTATATTAGTTTTTGGTGGAAGCGTGTGCTTTGACTAGGCCATATCCCTTACAAGAGGAATGTGGCCACTGTATGTGTGTATGTATGTAATTACCCAATTGCTTACGGGAAAGAGCCCCTATGCTCGTAATGCCTGCATGTATGTATGTATGTATGTATGTATGTATGTATGTATGAGTATATAAATGAATGAATGAGTATGCTAACATTTATATCACATGAGTAATTCCTTATGATATTATATCTATATATGATGCTTGTTGTGGAGTCACTTTGACTCCACAACATGCAGAATAAATAGATATAATATCATAGGGAATTACTCATGTGATATAAATGTTAGCATACTCATTCATTCATTTACATACATACATGCATACATACGTACATGCATACATACATACATACATTATGAGCATAGGGCTCTTTCCCGTAAGCGCAATTGGGTAATTACATACATACATACATACATACAGTGGCCGCATTCCCCTTGAAAGTACAGTGTTACCCCGGTTATTCGCGCTTCTTGGTTCACGTTCTCACTCTATCGCGGTTTTTTTTTGGATAAATTATTATTTTATTTTATGGGTATACGCAAAAATATTAAAATATTGAAAAAAAACATTTTCAGTATTTTCATCTTTTTTTTTAAATTTACGTTGCGTGCTGTTAATTATAATGTAAAGGGTGTTTTTTTTAACAGTGCAGGGAGGGTTTATACAGTACGTAAACGAAAAAATAATTGTAAATGAGTATGTGTGTCACGTCATCATCACCTCATTCACCGTAATTTTATCTATCACTTTCATAAAAATTTACGTTGCTTGCTGTTATTTATAATGTAAAGGGTGTTTTTTTAACAGTGCAGGGAGGGTTTATACAGTACGTAAACGAAAAAATAATTGTAAATGAGTATGTATGTCACGTCATTATCACCTCATTCACCGTAATTTTATCTATCACTTTCATAAAAATTTACGTTGCTTGCTGTTATTTATAATGTAAAGGGTGTTTTTTTAACAGTGCAGGGAGGGTTTATACAGTACGTAAACGAAAAAATAATTGTAAATGAGTATGTATGTCACGTCATTATCACCTCATTCACCGTAATTTTATCTATCACTTTCATAAAAATTTACGTTGCTTGCTGTTATTTATAATGTAAAGGGTGTTTCTTTAACAGTGCAGGGAGGGTTTATACAGTACGTAAACGAAAAAATAATTGTAAATGAGTATGTATGTCACGTCATTATCACCTCATTCACCGTAATTTTATCTATCACTTTCATAAAAATTTACGTTGCTTGCTGTTATTTATAATGTAAAGGGTGTTTTTTTTAACAGTGCAGGGAGGGTTTATACAGTACGTAAACGAAAAAATAATTGTAAATGAGTATGTATGTTACGTCATTATCACCTCATTCACCGTAATTTTATCTATCACTTTCATAAAAGTTTACGTTGCTTGCTGTTATTTATAATGTAAAGGGTGTTTCTTTAACAGTGCAGGGAGGGTTTATACAGTACGTAAACGAAAAAATAATTGTAAATGATTATGTATGTCACGTCATTATCACCTAATTCACCGTAATTTTATCTATCACTTTCATAAAAATTTACGTTGCTTGCTGTTATTTATAATGTAAAGGGTGTTTCTTTAACAGTGCAGGGAGGGTTTATACAGTACGTAAACGAAAAAATAATTGTAAATGAGTATGTATGTCACGTCATTATCACCTCATTCACTGTAATTTTATCTATCACTTTCATAAAAATTTACGTTGCTTGCTGTTATTTATAATGTAAAGGGTGTTTTTTAACAGTGCAGGGAGGGTTTATACAGTGTAAACGTAAAAATATATTAAAATATCTATGTACATATAGGCGGATCCTACTTCGCGGATTTCCTGGTTCGCGGCGGGTCCCGGAACCGAACTACTGCGATAAGTGAGGCAACACTGTATTTTTAAAACAAAAACAAAATAAATTAACACCTAATAAGCACAAGGGAAGACATAAGCAAATACAGTACACAGAGTTATTACCCATCGTCGCCATTTACACAAAGTATTAACAAAATTACAATTAATTTGCCATTGTTTTTATTCACACTTCCTAATGGCAGATTTTTATCCAAGTCTTAGAATGTTCCTGTCATTTCAGAGCCTTAAATGTTATTTCTATTTGCCGTTTTATGCATCACTATTTATCTCCATTGTGGGGAGGACATAGATAAACTGGAGCTGGGAATTAAGACTGGATGCCCTCCCTAACGCCCCGTGGTGGGTCTGATTGAGGGTCTGTCCCTTCCCGAGTCGAGCACTCGGCAAGCGACAGACCCGCAATGAGTGTTAAAGCCTGCTGACTATTTGATCTGAAGGAATTAGTGTGTTAAGAAGCCACCCAAAGCAATCCCTTCACCTGTTACTATTGAACCTGTTGTTTCTGAAGCCGTTGCCGGTGATTGCTCCAGAGGCTCTGAGGCGGGTCAAAGCCGCCCTGGCCTTAGCACGGTCACGGGCATCGTCGTCGTATAGGTCCTCGTAGAGGTCTTCTAGGGAGTCGTCGTCATCATCGAAATCGTCGAAATCATCATCGAAGCGCTCAAAACTCCCTCGCCGAAAGAAAGGGCTTGAGTGGCCAAACTGAGAAAAATTTAGAAAAGCATGCAGATGACTTATATCAATAAACATCTTACTGTCACTGTGATGTAGGCAAACTTCCATTGCTGATTCAGGCAAAATGTGATAACTACAAGCCATATAAAACTGGCTTTTGTGAACTGATCAATAAACATCTTAATGTCACTGTGATGTATGCAAACAGCCATTGATGATTCAGACAAAATGTGATAACTACAAGCCATATAAAACTGGCTTTTGTGAACTGATCAATAAACATCTTAATGTCACTGTGATGTATGCAAACAGCCATTGATGATTCAGACAAAATGTGATAACTACAAGCCATATAAAACTGGCTTTTGTGAACTGATCAATAAACATCTTACTGTCACTGTAATGTAAACAGACTGCCATTTCTGATTCAGGCAAGATGTGATAAGTACAAGCCAGATAAAACTGGCTTTTGTGAACTGTGCAATAAACATCATAATGTCACTGTGAAGTATGCAAACAGCCATTGATGATTAAGGCAAAATGTGATAACTACAAGCCAGCTAAAACTGGCTTTTGTGAAATGATCAATAAACATTTTACTGTCACTGTTATGTAGACAAACTGCCACTGCTGATTCAGGCAAAATGTGATAACTACAAGCCATATAAAACTGGCTTTTGTGAATGATCAATAAACATCTTAACATCACTGTGATGTAGGCAAACTGCCATTGCTGATTCAGGCAAGATGTAATCACTACAAACCACATAAAACTGGCTTTGGTGAACTGTCTTCACAGTGCTTTAGATATAATGCCATCAATGTAATTCAGGCAAAATGTGATCAAAAGGAACTAATTAACTGCCATCGTTATGACTGGTAAACCTATTATAGCTATGATCCAGGTAAACGACCATCAATGTGATTCAGGTAAAATGTGATCAAAAGGAACTAATTAACTGCCATCACTATGACTGGTAAACATGTTATTGCTGTGATCCAGGTAAACTGCCATCAATGGGATTCAGACAAAATGTGATCAAAAGGAACTAATTAACTGCCATAACTATGACTGATAAACTTGTTATTGCTATGATCCAGTTAAAGTACCATCGCTGTGATTCAGGCAAAATATGATAACAAGGAACTAATTAACTGCCATTAATATGACTGGTAAACCTATTATCGCTATGATCTAAGTAAACTGCCATCAATGTGATTCAGGCAAAATGTGATCAAAAGGAACTAATTAACTGCCATAACTATGACTGGTAAACCTACTATCGCTATGATCTAAGTAAACTGCTACCAATGTGATTCAGGCAAAATGTGATCAAAAGGAACTAATTAACTGCCATAACTATGACTGGTAAACCTGTTATTGCTATGATCCAGGTAAACTACCATCAATATGATTCAGATAATATGATATATTTGTGATCACTATGAACCATATTAACTACAATCACTATAACTTGTAAACTGTCATCACTATAATTCAGCTAAACTGTCATCAATGTGATTCAGATTAAATATCATCATTGTGAGTCGGACAAAAAGTGTTAACAGTGAGGAACATTATATTAATCCTTACAGGACAGGTGACGTAAATATTCAGCGGCCTGAAAAAATGATTGTGAAATAACCAAATGTTTCAGTAGATCTTCCACACATCTCCAATGGAAATAATGCAATTTTCAATCTATGTATCACTATTAATCACAATTATGAGTGGAAAGAGACAGGCTGGAATTGGGGAACTAAGGCTGGACGGGATGCAATAAAACATGTTAATTATGTACTGACTAAACTTCATCTATACAATAAAACAAAATTGCAAAATTTACACATTGGGTTAAAATAAAATATTATGAGACTCAAAATTAAACTTTCTATTTATATACTAGCTGAAGTTAATATATACAATAAGAAAACTGCACAAATGACACATTCTGGAAAAAAAAATTGATTTTCTCTTTTTAATTAAGTAACTTCGACAAAAATCATCTCATCCTTTGTGTCTTACAACATATAAAACAGCAATAAAAGGAATACATATCCAGAAGACTATTTTTCCTAACACTGCATGACTATAAGTTCGCATTAAGGAGATGGACACAGATTTGAGCAGGGGAATGAAGGGTGGATGCCCTTCTTAACACCCCAAGGTGAGCTCAATCGCAGGTCAGTCACCTCCCGAATCAACTATTCTAACCACTACGCTACTGCGGCTTCTATTCAGAAGACTATACCATACACAAAGGAAAAGGACAAAATAAACACGTATCGTACCTGATTGAACTGAGCCACTGAAACAGCGAACAGCAGAGAGAGAAGGATCTGCAAAAGAAGAAAATTTATAATTTTACCAACATAATGGATTAGCTTTGTCGACAGTTATAAGTTATTTTGAATAACTAATGGAATTTTGCGACATTTTATGAATAACTTATCTACATAATGTTAAGACCAAACACACAGGATGAAATTCTTTTATATTAGTATTATTATTATTGTTATTATTATTATTATTATTATTATTATTATTATTATTATTATTATTATTATTATTATTATTATTATTATTATTATTATTATTATTATTATTATTATTATTCATCATCATTATTAATATTATTGTTATTATTATTATTATTATTATTATTATTATTATTATTATTATTATTATTATTATTATTATTATTATTATTATTATCATTATTATTATTATTATATCAAAATGCCGCTCTATAGGTGTCAGGTAGGATTCCCACCATAGGGAGTAAAATATATATATATATACTGTATATATATATATATATATATATATATATATATATATATATATATATATATATATATATATATATATATATATATATATATATATATATATATATATATATATATGCTAATAATAATAATAATAATAATAATAATAATAATAATAATAATAATAATAATAATAATAATAATAACAGATGACAGGGATATGTATTAATA